>JAINUG010000157.1:2452500-2529982 GCA_029706075.1 Aldrovandia affinis
GAAAGTGTAAACAAATTGTTTTTTTTGTCAGAAAATATTAATAATATAATATCATATAATAATATAAATATTTTGTCAAAATATGTGAAAAATGTAAAAAGTGGTTCACTCAAGGTTAAGGACAAACTTAAACTAAGTGTGGTTATGTGGAATCTGGGCCTAAGTCAGAGTAAAGTCTGTAAGCGCTACAAAAAGAGTTATTTGCAGCAAAATAGACACAGAATCCTGTTTAGCAGTGTAGTATAGTGGTTCAGGGGCAGGGCTTGTAAATTTGAGGTTGCGGGTTCAAATCTGTGATGGGGCATTGTAGTTGAGCTAAAGTCACTTAACCCCAATTACTTATGTAAATATCTAGCATTATGAATGGATTATGAATAAAAACAAATACATAAGTAAATAATTGTGCTACGCAAATAGACATTGTAATGCAATGTCAAAAATGATCGAGGAAAGGTTTGATCGTTGAAGTAGGACGTGCTGACACATGGGACCAGAGACCGCTCCGTGGGGTATACCTGCACCTGATTTTTCGTCGAGCATTCACTCAGTCATAGTTTCAGGGCATCTACCTGGGGCACACGCTACCTTCTTTTCCTCTGGCATGGGAATTTCCACCATCGAAAATCTTTGGCCCACAGATTCTCGCAGAATTCGCACGTGCACACAATCAGGTGTAGCATCCTCAAAATGCAGCCCCCATGAGAGTTTGCCCCGGATCCTGTGAAGTTCTCTCCCTGCTTGTTTTCGCAAGGCTCTGGGCTTTGCCGACGGATGCCTCAAATCCCCAGGTAGCCCCTTCGGTTCTTTGAAAGACAGCGCAGAGAAGGAGGAGGAGGAAGGCATCGTTACCGCAGCACAGCTGTGCTCTGCCTCATATGCTGAGGAGCAGATTGTGCTCCTCAGCATATGTGTTTGTGGAGCCTGGGAGCTGAAATGTTCGAATGCACTGAACCCAAATCTCAGAATCATTCATGCAAATCTGTGTCTTATACGTTTGAGAGAAAACCAGAGACGCCTAGAAATTTGCAGACCTGCGTCCGCTACTTTAAGTTGTGATGTGCTTATCTGCTTGTAGGCATGTTTGATTGTTTTTCATTTTGAGTATAGGAGCACAAATCATTTGTGAGTTTTTGTGTGATGGGTGTGTGTGTGTGTGTGTGTGTGTGTGTGTGTGTGTGTGTGTGTGTGTGTGTGTGTGTGTGTGTGTGTGTGTGTGTGTGAAAGAGAGAGTGTGTTTGTTTACATTTTGTTCTTGTGTATGTGTGGGTGTGTGTGAAAGAGAAAAAGTGTGTTTGTTTGTGAGTTTGAGAGTGCGAGGGAACTGTTGTAGTTCCTGTGGGCACAAACACAAACAGCTGAGAGCAGAACACCTTGTCCACAGAGCTCCTCTCAGACCATATACAAGTGCTCTGGTTTCATCTTATAAAGCATTTGTCCTTTTCAGGAAAACTGCACACTCATTGGTTGAGATAAATGTTTAGTTAAATGTGTTTAGTTCATATTCCATATGTCTCAATGTGTTCATTCATTTTGTCATTTCTAAGAAAAAGAGTGTCAGTGTTTCAAAGGAGAATTTGACCAATATTCCATTTTTAATGTGTTCTCATTAAAAATACATTTTAGTAAGAATGCAAATCATTTCAGTAAGTTGACCAGGAAGTTGCAGAGAAAAAAAACTTTTCGTTCTTTTTAGCTTGATAAATTCTTATGTCTGCAAAAATAAATATATGCAGTACACCGTTCATAGAACAATAAGAACAAAGGACAGCACACTACAAAGCTGACTGTGGGGAAGAAGGAAATTTGAGAAGATGTAAACAAATCCTTTTTTTCAAATTTTTCATTTCTTAAACAGTTTTTTACTTCAGCAACTGCAAAATTCATATTTTGTTTTAGTGTCAGTGTTTTAAAGTAACATGTTACCAATAGCATTTTTCAATTTGTTGTTCTAGTCCTTATTTTAGTTAAAACACAATGGTATAGAATTGTTTTTGGGATGTTTTTTGGATACAGTCATAATTCTAGCTAAATGTAATAAAAATACATTTTCCTCTACAACTTCCTGGTCAGCTTACTGAAACTACAATCTCCCATAATGCATTGCTTTCTTTCATGCCTGCAACGACGCAAAAAACATGTGTTGTAATCTGGGAAAATGAGACAAATGCAACAAAATGTTGATGGCATCATTGCGATGTAAATTTCATAATGAATCCAGGATGATCGTGCGCACATTCCACGAGACCAGGCGTTGCACTCTGGCTCTCCAAACTCGCTGCGGAGAGGGTCCAAGTAAAACATTCATTGCAATCCAAATGAATTTCTTCTCTTTTTGCTGGCATAAAGGGTAGTGATGACAACATTTCTTCTTAAACCAGGAACTTGGTGATACGTTATCTAGAAAAGTTGTGTGGCATATATAATGATTTCTTTCACACATATATACGTTGTGGTTTGATTAAAAAAATTTGAAAAAGATTTTTGGATGAACCTACGCTTTGACATTTTAATAAGGGGTCAGATAGCACTTCTCCGGGTTATATTCCTGTATCGGCTACTGTTTGTTTTGCTGCTTTATCCCCTTTGGAAAATGGCCACAGCTAAGAACTTGACGATTTCATTGTAAATGGCTCAGTACCAAAAAACTAAATTTATTTGATAGCTTTAGCCTTGCACAGACTCTCACCAAATCAGACTTGCATCAGCCCCCCTGCAATCAGCACAGAATATTATGACAGGTGTTTGCTGTCTGCATGAAATGTATCTAACTTCAGCTTATCATCTCAATGTGATAGAATTGTGTTATTTAATGAGGATCTCGCACAGATACTTTATCTGTTTTGGCATTTTGCCACAAGCTTGTTCACGGTGTCAAACCTGGAAGGCTTTCCTTTAGGGCATTTTCTTAATAAAAGTGATAAATGACTACTTTATAAATGAGGTCGGCTACACGCTTCCCCTGCCTCCGCCGTGGTTCTAGTGGAGCCCACCTATGAGGGTTGTTGTCAGGCTGCCGGACTGTTCAATTGTTCCTCTCTCATGGCTGCCACCCCAGGCTGCACCTGTTGGCATGGCTGTACTCGCTAATCCTGCGGTGACCTTTGACCCCCCGGCCCCCAGGCCTGGGCGATCGCCAAGCGGCTTTGATTTTCCTGACTGCTGACCTTGGGAGGTGCTAAATTACTCCTCTGTTCTGAGGTCTGGCGGGGTTTTGAAGTCGCCCTCCAAATGAATGGTGGCAAATCAGTGGGGAGAGTCGGGCATTGCCTGGTTAGCATTGCAAAAGTTTGACAAATGGCACCATGGCCAAGATCCTGGTTGGCTGTAATAAAATGTGGCTTAGAGAGGATTACTGACACAAAGAGACTGCATGAACCCTGTAAATGTAAATATCACTGGAGCTATCGCACCTCTATATAACAAATATCTGCCTGTGTGACACACAGGCACACATAGCTTACGTGTATAAATGTATACACGTACATTTTTATGTGGCGCGTGTTATGGTATGTAGCTCGCGTGGTACTCTTAAGTGATTAATTTGCTCTCTTTCTTCCTCCAAGAAGAACAAACATTAATCCAAAGGAACATGTTTTCAATTCTCATTTGTGCATACCATTAGATGAGGTTTTATGGTTTTATTTAGCTCTTCTTCCACAAGGAAAGTGCAGCGTTTTCACTCAGGTTTTTCGCTTTTGGCTCCAATTGAAATAATTGTACCATGGCCACAGCTACAGAATCAAGGGGAGGGGGGGGGGGTCAAATTTGCGAGAGACGAGGGCACAGAGGTCACCAGCTGTGAGACGTATGTGTCAGACCATTCATTAATGCTGTCAAGCAAAGCAAGCAAAATAGACATTTTCAGCGTTTGTGTTTTGGGTCTGGAGTCTTCATTCCTGATTGAATTGCTCACCTGCGTCGCCCAGAGCAGAAAGACTGGCCACGCCGTGCTGGGAGCCATGTTGAGGCGGGGCCGGAGATGGGAGAAGGCTCTTGTCATGTCAACTTGGCTGATTGTTGTATTATGGCCTTTTTTACCACCCCCCACCCCCCTCTATTCTTTACCACGTCTGCATTCAGGTGAGTTTGCCTGAGTGCCCCTAACCCCTGGCCTTCCCCCACTCATTGTTTGCGGAGCCCGATGTCCCTCAGCCCACAGCCTCTAATCCGTCCCCAGTCAGTCAACGTCTGGGACGTCTCCCACTGACAGACGTCTCCCACTGACAGACGCTCAGACACTGCTGACACTTTGTTTTTCATTCTTCCGCTCCCTTCATTCTTCCTTCCCCCGCTCCCACTCCGGCTGTCCGCCCCAGGGCCCGAATGACAGGCAGGAAGATCCTCGCTTTCATCCCCCCCTCGCGTTCGTTCTCAAACGGTGTGAAATCCCTGCCCCCGGAGCCTGAAACGGTCACCGTTTCGCGGGCGGCTCGACCCGGCTCGTCGCAGACACAGAGCGCGACGCGAGCAATGCGGTCAGGTCTGGCGGTTAAAGCGGTTCGCCCCCTTCCGAACACCGAGCGTTTTAGGGACTCTTAGACGGCAGGGAGCTGGAAAACTTGACTAGGTTTTCGGAACACCCGAGGGGTGCTGATCTAAGCGCGGAAGCATGCAAATCGTGGAGGTGCGCACTGGTCACCTGGTACAGGTGCATGTTGGGAATGGCTTTAGCTCTCCCGGGGGGGGGAGATAAGTTCCGGTCACTGCGAGAGATTCACAAACTCATCGGCCGAGGAGCCTATGGGCCTGGGTGGTTGCGTAAGGCTTGGCGTAAGGCCGCCGAGTCCATGCTAATCACCTCGGAGATCTCTGATGATGATTGGGGGGGTTGGCAGGTATGATATGTAAGCATGCTGATTGATAAGTGCTGTCTTCGAATGTAAAAATACCTCTGTCAACCCTTCTGTAGGATATATATATATCATGCCTGCTCTGGAGCATTAAAGAAACCAAAATGTGGAAATGAGTGGGCTGATATTTTTAAACTGCATTAACTTGAAAAGCTTTCTTTCTTGTATAGCCTAAGGGCAAAATAAAAGAGAAAGAAAAAAGGTCTTCTTAATAGCTCACAGCCTTCTCGTGTGTGGATATGCCAGCGGGTCTGGTATCAAATCCAAACCAGGCCAGTGCCAACTGAGGCCAGCAGCCCTATTGCATTATTGGTGGTAGTGGTGCCCAGGGGTAGAGGGAGGGAGGGATTCAGTCAGCCGGATTGACTGTGTCTCATCGAACACCAGCGACCCCCACTGGTCAATCGGGGACCCACAGTCTGCTGGTATAAAGCTGCATGTGCACAACTCAATGTTTGTAAAAGCTAAACTTGGTGTGAAAAGAAGCAGCGCCTGACTTCACACGTTTTGGAGGAGAACACATGCTTGTCCACGCTCTCCCAAATTGATAGAGGAAGTTGCAGAGTGCGAAGAATAAGAATATGATTGAACATTCCAAATTGGGAGAAAAAAAGGGGAAAAAGCTTACAAATAAAAACGTAAGAAAATTCTAATAACACGTGAAAAAATAAATGTGAAATATGAAATATATCACTTTTTTTCTTATAAGATAAGATACCATAATGTTAATGTGGCAACCAAGCTGAATTTAAAGTAAATTTTACGTTGGTATAATCTATAAAATATTTTAAAAAAATACAAAATAAATAATCTAAAACATAAACAGCAACATTAAAAGCATAAAATATACTGACATAAGCCTAACAAACAAACAAACAAACAAACAAACCGACATACCAGCACACAACAATCATTACAGTGTTCACTTATTTAAGAGTCTGGTCATGTGTGGGATAGCACTCCGCCAGTAACTTTCAGTTCTACACCGGACCAAGTCCAGTTTTGCTGAGGACCGTGTCTGGCGGTGGCTTATGGCGGATCGCTCAGATGGCAGCCACTTGCAGAACAGGGGGGATTTGAGGAGTGAATTGGCACAGGGTCTGTTGAGGTCATCACGCCGTGAGCAGAGGGGTGGGAGCTCAAGACGACTACACGACTTGCTGTAAGAAGTGAACTCTCAACCCAGGATGATTCGTACAGCTCTTCTCTGCTCCTCTGTGTCCCTTCCCCATGGTGACTAGCCTACTGCACTGGAGCACACATCGCATTTGTGATAACTGAATGATTATTTGAGGTCATTGTATGTCGATTGGATAACACGTAGCTCCAGGAAGTTGTCCATTGCACACTTGGTGTTGGAGGATGGAACTGCAGGGTAATGAGAGAACTGAGAGAAATGTTGCACGGCCCCAATAATATAATCACAGGAAATTCACTGCAGATCGCTGGATATTTGGAGATGATCACCGGAGATTAATGATGGCTGCTGGAGATCTCTGGTGACAGTAACGCCATATTTGCACTTGTCTCCTTGCCTCCATTTCTCATCTGAGCCTCAGGGAGATTGGGTTTCACTCTGTTCCCAGCGGCCTGCCACGGGGAGCGGAAACAGAGCTCCCTCGTGCAAAGGAACAGGAGGAAAATTCCTCACGATTAGGATGGGATGACTTAAGATGGGATCTTATACTTAAAAAAAATAACATTATGCATTGTGCTGAGAGAATAATTGCTATCTTGTATACCACGTATATTTATATGTGGATGGAATGTGCTGTGGATGTTCTTGCATGCCATGTAGCAACAAAAGCAGATAATGGTTAATTTAAAGGTGGTGTGAATTGTGATACAGTTATTTTAGGGGCATCTCAAGGAGACTGGGAATTACAGTGAAATTGCCTCTTTCATATCCCCTTCTCTCACTACTAATAAAATGTCTGGGGGCGAGGTAGTGATTTTGTAGCTGTCTCTAAGGGCTTGTAACACCTGGTCCAGGCCTGTTGGGGAAAAGGGAGGGATAGCGGTGGGATTTCATTATTTCGCATCAAACCTGTGGTTGTGCCCGTTTGGAATGCGCCGTGTGATTCGTCGGCCTCGCTTCACTCCTCTCCTTTTTGATTTGTCTCCTCAAGACATCCTAATTAAAGTTTAGAGCAGTATCCTGTGAGGTAACAAAAAGAAGAAGAATAACAAGCAGGGCCCTGGTGCCAACAATCTTACAGTTCCTTTCTCTGTGTGCCAGTCCATAAGAAACATGTACCGGCACTACCAAATTCTTAAAACCGAATGAGTCCCACATACCTATAAACAAGCAGATTTACTGTAGGATTCGGTTGTTGGTTCTGACCTTCTGGTTGTCCTGCACAACAGTGGAGATTTATTTCCTGTTGTACTGTTGTAGGTCAGCTGTAAACCAGACAGTAATTTAAAGATTATCTTGTTGTAAAACCTATGGATCCTCCCTAGTGCCAGTACAGTGAAAGATGCTCTTCCATCCTTTTTTTTTTTTGTGAACGTAGGTGTTGACGAATGAGGCCTCTCTGTGGTGGTGTGTCTGGGTGCTGGCGCTTCCCCTTATCTCCCACGATGCCTTAGGACACCGCCACCGTGGCAGGCAGGATCCCTTTGGCCCTGCCAAGGGTTTGTCGGCCCCCTGCTGCGTTGATAGGAGGATGGGACGGTCTCCACTCCATCACTCACTTCCTGTCTCTTGCTCTGCTTGCTGTTCAAGGGGCCCAGCCTCTCCCTGCGAGCGGTGTCACGTGCTTTTGTGCGGCAGGCCCTTCCGCCAAGCAGTAAATCCTTGCCAGTGGGCTTTTTCTGTTCGGGCCAAGTGAAGTGCCACTCTGCTTTTAGGCAGTGACATTTCTTAAACTTTCGGACATTTAAATATTCCGACTATAAACATAACTCAAGCAGTGTGTGTGAGAGTGTGTGTAGGGGTGGGGGGTTGATTAATGGCGTAAAGTACAAAGGGAGAAGACAGCACAGAGTCCTGGATCGTCTCCAGACGAGGGGATATTTGCGTCTGGCACAAGAACGGGCTGCTCCTTTGGCACGGAGGGCCGGCTTCGGCTCGTTTCTGTCAGCGCTCTCGTTCTTTGGGGCAACCTCTTTTTTTTCACCTTCCCTTTTTTTCTTTTCTCCGTAGAGAAAGGTCTCTTCTGGGATGGGGGGGGGAGTTGAGTTAACGTAGCCCAGAGAGCTGCAGATGTTTGTTCCCACTGTGACAGTCTGTGAGGTCCCCTTTTTTCATGCCATTTGGGATGGAGGGGGGGGGGACGTACAAAAAAACTCCTGTCATTGTGAGACCGCGGATGGATTCTCTGACCTGGGGGCTCTCCTCCGGTGAGGGAGAGAGAGCCCAGCCCCAGCGTGGAGCCCCCGGGCTGCAGAACAGAGGTTGCCCTGGGGGCCTGGCTCGCTCAGCGGGACTCTGTACACCACCACTGTCTGAGGACGACACTCACAGTACTCGATCAGCCATAAAATACCAGAGGACCCTTTTGAGAAGGCAGTGAGAGCTGTGTGTGCCATTTGACGGACAGAAGGAAAGTAACCCCTGCGATGTCTTTGCTCGTTTACATCGCTCTCCTCCAATTTAACTCCCATCAAATTGAAAGCTCTTCACGGCGTTGTAGGATTGAGTCGTGTCACTGGTTTTCCCACAAAACCCATTCTTGAAAGAACAAGTGTGTCTGTATTAATCCGGTGAACATTTAAAGGAGGGCATCCACATGGTACTTGAGGGGCGGTTGCCCCTCATGGTGCTGAGGGTCCCTGTGTGCTGGAGGAGAGTGGGAATGGAGCTGTGGTACGTGTCTCAAAGACAAATTTCACCTTCTGTGGGAACGCCAGGCCCAGACTTGTCTGCTGGATGACGGTGCGTGTCGACAACCTTTCTCTATGGATGTAGGTTCACAGAAGAAGAGCTTATTTTCGCACACGGTGGTGGGGGGCACTTTAGCACAAGCGCAAGTAAAAATAACCCAGCATTTTGTTGCAGTAGGGCCTGTTATCCTCCTTTTGTACACAAGCATTACAATTGTTCAAGTAGCGCTGTACGCGACTGTTCAACATTTCTATTGGGTCTATTGTTCTCCGCTCTCACATTCTTTGTTCGCGCGGTAATGGGGCTCTGGCTCCGTGAATGACTCTGGGTAATGTTTTTTGGCTACGGATGCCCAGCAGCGTGTCTAACTGTCCTGTCTCTCTGCTCTGTGAGGAGCTGCTGACAGGCCGTGAGAGCACGCCCTCAGGGCGATCTCCTGCCGGGCCCTGGGGTCCAGACTGGAGCCTGAGAGGCAGCTGCTCCCCCTACCCTCTCCCTGTTGGGCTCCTTAGCCCCCCACCTGCACATATTTTTAGCAGCGTGAGGTGGCCCCTAGCACTCGCTGGTCTTGTTACTTTGACAGAAAAATTTGACCCCAAACCTCCCACCGCCTCCGCCATAAACCCAAATAATGAATTATAATTCACTCGTAATTAATAGTCATTATTAGCTAGGTGAGTGCATTTCATTTTCATCTGTCCTGCTCTACTATACTATTCACGGATTTGAGGAGCAGGGTCTGTTTCAGCACACAAAGGACATTTCAGCACCCGCATTTAGTCTATTGCAGAAGAGATTGATGGGTGGAACATTTCAGTGTAATGAAAATAACGTGCTCCATATTTTTAATCGAGGCTCGCAAATTCACAGCTGAAAGCTGAGACCCGAAAACTCCCCAAGTTAGCATTAGACAGACGATATCTCGAACGAATGTGTGGGCATAGCAGATTGCTATCATAGAATAATCATAGAATAATAATAGGGGAATGCTGCCTTTTGATAAACCACCCAGGTGCCCCCCCCCCACCACCCGAATATCTGCTGTTTGGAGTCCGCAAGAACAGGCAGCTCGGGGGGAGTGGACCTTTCCTCGGCGGGTCGAGCTCAGAGGCTTTGCGGTGCAGATAAAACCTGAAAAGGCTATGATGTGGGCACGCCGCGGGCCGGAAAGGGGAAGCCCTAAGACTGGGCCGGATAACAGAGCGAGGAGATAAAATCTGTAGGTTTGGAGGAGGCCTGCAGGTGCGGAAGCTCTTCTCTTCCACCCCGGAGCGGCGGTGGAGTGCACCGGTGGGCCGCCGTGCTCTCCTGGCTGTGCCCGCCCCATGGCAGGCCCCCCGATGGCATCGCGCATTTGGGTCAGAGCCACAGAACCCGGGGGCATGGTGATTTATATGGAAAAGACCATCAAAGTGTCTTTCATTTCAATATTAGCTGCTTGTTTGACTTGTTTCTGCTTGTTCCGGTAATGTTCAAAAATTCAAATGAAATTTCTTGCCATTTCAAAAGAGCCTTACTGACATTTAAGCAAGTTACCGGCTTCTTAAAAAACGTTAAAGGCAGCTCAGGTTGTGCCATAACTGAAATGACCTTACATGCTATTTATTTAAGTGCTGAATATAATTCCTCTGAGCCATTTTTGTGAAATTCTTCTCACTCGCTTCTACAAGCGCAGTGATTGGTCCTGCAGGTGTGGAAGGATGATTGGTCAAAAGGGAGCAATCTGCTTGGTTTTAATGAGCACAGTAAGGACATTTTCAAGAGACAGAGCTTGTTTTTGAAAGAGTGGGTGAGAAAAAAGCATTAGCGCAGCGTTCTGAGCTGTGCTTCTTTTCCATTTCTCTGTTTAATAGCGAGATCCCACCTTCGTCAGTTAGAGATGGAATGACACATCCAGGATGGGGGTCACACTCTGGGGATTATTCATAGTCTGGGAATTATTCAAATAGATGTATTAAAAAACAACAACTATTTGGGCGATTTTCATGTGTTCTCCACCGCCTCCTGCCTCGAATCAAGCCTTCCCGATGGGCCGTGGGGAACAAGAGATTTAACAAAGCTGCTAAATCGAGCCGCGGCCGCGTAGGTGCAGGCTTTCCACGGGCAACTGAAGCAAGCGGAGATCACGTTGCAGACAGATGAGTGAGCAGGGCCCAGCCTGACCGAAGAAGCTAGCCTGTTCAGGCTGTAAATGTGGCCAGCTCCCTGTGAACACGTCATGGTCAGCCTTTCATTTTTATAGCCCGGCACCTTTAGGCCGCCCACGGCAAAATCAATCAAACCTGTTTGCTATCTGTTGGATTTCCTTCCACCCGGGCCCTAGGGAGAATTTGCCTTATGTGCATCAAGATCAGAAAAGCGGTAAGCCTATCTTTCGCCTTGACTTTGGTGTTGCTGATGCATTGGCGCGCTCCGAATTTCACGGGGCAACAGTCCGGGCAGGTTGACGGAGCGCAGGTCGACGCGCATAAAATTTGATCGATTGCGTGCGCCTGGTTTCGCTCCATGTGTGGGCAGTGCTTTCGGGAGAGAGAAAAGATGCACGCAATTGAGGAGAGGGTCGAGGGTCAGGCGAGGTCGAAGGATATGAGCGTGGAGCGCTGGGTCCTGTGTTTGTGGGAAGCTCTTTCGCTCTGCGAAGTCATGCGCGGACAGCGGCCCCTCCCCGTCTGAAATAGCTCTTACGTGCTTACCTTGTTCACGTGGCGTGACCCCGTGCATATCTGCAGATTCCAGGGCTGTTAGTGAGCACAGAACAGAGGGGAGTTATACATTAGCATGTTTACGGAACATGAGGCCTGAATGGGTCATTCAGTAATTCCCCCCTCCCCTCCTGCATCTTTCCCAAATTCCAAATCTTACAGTGTTGATTTCTACCCTGGAGAACGCCTGCATCTATAATGATTTATGATGGTGCATCAGTCCAGTCAGAAAGTATACTAATGAGTTGAGGCAACACCTGAGTAAATGAGGGATCTTTTAAATGGGTGCAGTACTGCAAGTGTCCATCAGGGTACCAACAGAGAGCCCCGACTCTCCCCTTTCCAACGAGCCCCACTCTGCCCAGCTGGGACTCTCCTAGCCCGGGCCAGGGCTGTTTGAGTGTCGTCATCCCCCCCCCAGGTTACTAAAGTGTTGCCTTTATTTTGGCAGTTACGTGTATGTTGCCCCTTGCTGTTTTTGTGTTATAAGGTTTGGCAAAGATTGTTGCCTGGTTGTTTTGCTTTGGTTTTTAAGCCAGTAACCCACTGGGTCTGTAGGCTGGAGTACTTTTGTTTCAAAGATTATCTCCCTATGCTAGAGACTTCAAGTCACAGTGAGACAGTCCCACAGGCAGACAGACTTGTATTTTATTTATTTTTTTCTCTCCGTAGCCCGATAACATGTATGCAATGCCTACAGTCGGAACTCTTATCTGCACTTGGACGTTCATCAACAAGAAGCCCACTGTAAGGTGGAAGCAGAAAATTGCATTGCTGTGAGATTATTTAGGCAGCCGGCCTTTGTACGCATATTAAGTGCATTAAAATCTCACAATATTTATCACATGGTATTAAAAAATATGAATAACGTAAAGTTGAACATGTCACATTAAACAAAGTCATACACTAAGTCATCAAGTTAGTACACATGTGCTAAGTAATCAACTGTACCATATTTTATAACTTTTTTAGCACTAATACCAAGCCGTGGGGTTAAGTTTCAAGTCCTGCAAAACGTCTTCTTTTCCTCCTTTAGGTGAGAGGTCAGCTTTCCTAGATAGAAAACGGCACTGGAGCGGGAATGCAGCGGGAATGCCCAAACGCTGACTCTGCCGGTCTGCTGCAGGGTGTTCCAGCTTCGCTGTTGTTTTTCAATAAGCAGAAGCGTGAGTTCATTATGGAACAAGTGCGTTTGTCTCCCCGTGAACTCCCGCTAACCCCTGCATCACGCTGCCAGTGCTCCAAGAATGCAGGCCGGCGACGGCACGTACAGACCGCAGGCTCTCCCTAGCCGTACACTACGGAGGATGGAAGCGGGGGGGTGAGGGGGGAGTGGGAAGGGATCGGAGATTAGGGGATTAATGGCTTAGGGGGTCTAAGGGTGAGCGGGGAGCAACCAGGGCTCGTAGGGTTAAACAAGGCACAGAAAAGGCCATTCTCTTAATAACAAAATAAAACAGCGGAGAAATCATTGTATCTTCCGAGTAAATAAACAGGGCGGCATTGTGAAGTCCGTAGAGTCCCCTAATCCCCCCACAGGCGAGGCTAGACAGTTTGATGGACGGGCTGGTTGATAGGATGAGCTGGCAGTCCGTCCGCTGGCGAGTGAACTTCCAGTGGAAGTTCACGGGATTCTCAGACCTGTGAGTCAAGAAGGACCTTTTAGTATCGAGCGGCGCTATCTGATTTCTGACATCCAAAAGGAAGTGTCTTCGAAGTGCACTGCTGCTGTGGAAAACCGGGCGTAGCGTCGGTAAGCGGTCGGAGTTGAAGCATCCACTTCCTTGAAGAATGTGGCGGGTTTATTGACGGCACTCCCTCCGCTCCTCACCACTAGCCCCATATGGTATACACTCTCAAAAACAAAGGTACGGTTCGAGTACCCTTGCATTCCTCATGGTACAAATGTGTTCATTGCACCTTCAAATATACACATGAGATCCTTCATGATATGGATTTGAGCCTTTTCCCAGTGAAAAAGGTACAACTTGAAGAGGTGCAAATGTACTGATACTGTATATATCCAGGTAGGGTAATGAATCCTTATTCACACTGGCAGCCATATTGGAATGAAAATGAGGCTTGTACTGCAAGCGGCATTATTTTTCTTGCAAGGGAGCAATTATGTTTCTCTGACTAAGGGTACAGTTCAGTACCCATTACTGCCACAGTGACAAGCATTTGTACTTTAATAGGTACAACATGGTACCTCTTTCCTGAGAGTTTACTCTGATCTAGACGACATCTCCTGCTCGCTCCACATGCGCCGCAAACCTACGCAACTCAGAGGTCCTGCCGCATGCATTCAGATGATCAAATGATTATGAATAAATGTCATAAATGAAAGACACAGTGACACCGGCCGCTCACTCAGTTATTCGGCAGGGCCTCTTCGGGATTTGTCCGTTGCCATAACGCATAACGGCCTGGTCTACTCTGAAGCTTTTTTTTCCCTCTCTCATCTCACGCAGCTTAGAAGCCAGAGACTTGCGTCTATCGGAGCACCCTGGAAGGTGCCTTTCATTCTGCTATGCTAAACCAGCGAAGGATTTGAAACACCACTTTCTCAGATGATTATTTCTGCATCAGGGAAAAAAATAAGGGATGGCAAATTAGCGAACGTAATATAATTTCATATTTTGCTGAAAGGCCTTTCTTCGTACAGTAGTCTCTCAGGTATGTTAAGAACATTTTTAGCGAAAGAGACCGGCATCCACTTCTATCCAGGTCTCATCTGACTCAGAATGAGTCCGCTGGTCTCAGACTCATTCTAATATATAATATAATAATATATGCCATTTAGCAGACGCTTTTATCCAAAGCAACTTACAGTAGTGAATGCACACATTTTTCAGTATCTGTGGTCCCAATGGGAATCGAACCCACAACCTAAGCGTTGTCATGCTCTACCTACTGAGCCACGCAGAACCCCAGAGCACAACGGCCACGCGAAAAATGAGCGGACCGATTCCACCGACGTACAGTGCACTAGATGAAGCTACTGGGGGCTGCCCTGAAAAAAGGCCCAACAAACAGTCACAAAAAGTTATTAGCATGGAGCTGCCGAGTTCCAAAGGCCTGGGTTTTTTTTGTTTTTTTTGGCCTCCACTGATGCATTCAGCAAACAGCTCACCATTATTCCGCCTGACGAGAGCACAAACACACAGCATTCAGAGGTCAAGAAAAATCACCCCCCTCTTGTCACATCCCTTTGTCCTGTACTATTATATTGCCTTGTTTTCCTTTTTTTCCTGTTTTCACGCTGCCCCTGTGTTTCCAAATTTACTTCCCAGCCTTTGTTTTTTTACCCTTTTCGTTTTTGCTTTTGTTTATTTTTATCATGGACCTTTTTTGTGTGTGAGAGCTTTATGCAGTTGCCTGGATCAGTTTTTTTGTTTGTTTAGTTTTTTCATTTCAGTGAGCCTAATGATCGCATAAGGCTCATTGGGAGTGTGACAAATGTGTCGTAAATGACCTGAAAGATGCTGTTTGTTTTGTAAGCAGGTTTCTTAAGTGGGTTGATCACTCTTTGCACACTGGGACAACATTGTGAAGTGCAAAATGTGCTTAGCGCCAGAGGATTTACAAAGCTGCAATCTTGAATGCATACTGAAAAGTGGAGGGGGAAAAATGCCGATTACTTGATTTTGGCTTGATTAGGTTTATGCAGATTTGGATGCTTTTAGCATTAATTAGGAAGAGGGGAGGCAAGGGAGACAGGATCTCTGCCCTGGCGGTTTGAGAGCTGGAATTTGTTTCCACATAGGTTAGTGTTGGCTCTGCCTCACTGAAGGCTTGCTAATGTGGCTTCAGCAGCTGTGGCGTTGGGGCTGCCTGAGTGGTCATGCATAATTGACTGGTAATGAGCGAAAGACTTTCAATATTTAATCTGCAACGACCTTTATGTGCGAGTGCAGAGGAATTACTCTGCAGCAGCTTGTCAAGGGTTTTACTGTTGTTCCCCGTGCCCTGGCAAATTCGAGCTTTTCACACACTGCAACAAAGTGAGTAGTAGACTATTAATTGAAGCGGGGGGGTGTGTGGATGGATTTTCAATAAAAATGCAATGTTTATTAATGCCTGAGGACAGTGTGGGAAAGGATGTGACAGGACTTGCCTGTAAATACAAGCAGGGATATGAAAACCCGTGCAGTCACTTCCCAAAAGCAGCTGATCTCACATTTATCAGCCAGCCAGTGTATTGATGTCAGCGCCACTGTGGTGGTGCCGTCCACAACCGGGGCTTGATCCCGCGGCCCCGGGCCCCTGAACGTAAAGTAAGTAAGTAAAGCTTTATTTGTATAGCGCCCTTCATAGCACGAATGCACAGAGTGCTTCACAGCAGTAAAAAATGCAATTAAAAAACAAAACAGCAGTACTCAGATAAAAAGTGCACACTTAATGATACAGTACAGACAACAAACGTAACAACATTACAAGCAGCAGCAAACTAGGCTAAATATGGTCAAATGCCTGTCTGAACAGGTGGGTTTTTAACAGTTTTTTGAACATTGGTTCAGAGGGCGAGGTTCTCAAGTCCTGGGAGGGCATTCCAGAGCCTTGGGGCAACCACCCCAAAAGCTCTGTCCCCCTTGGTTTTTAACCTGGTCCGGGGCACCGCCAGGAGCTCCAAGTCGGAGGACCTCAGGGAACGACTGGGCGAGTACTGATGGAGAAGCTCGGAGATGTAGGCAGGGGTGTCACCGTGGAGGGCTCTGTAGGTGAACACCAGAACTTTGAAGTGAATCCTGAAGTGTACTGGGAGCCAGTGCACAGAGGCTAGGATGGGGGTGATGCGACACGACTTCCTAGATCTAGTGAGTAGCCTTGCCGCAGCATTTTGGATGAGTTGAAGGCGGTCCACATAACCTTTGTCAAGGCAGGTAAACAGTGAGTTACAATAGTCCAGTCTAGATTAAATGAAAGCGTGTACAGAGGTTTCTAATTCAGCATGTGAAACAATGGACCGTAGTTTGGAAATATTTCTGAGGTGAAAGAAGCAGGAGCGGGTGAGAGAATTGACATGCTTGTCCAAAAGCATAGACTGGTCAAAGATGACACCTAGGTTTCTTAAGTGAGGGCGTATATTTCCCTTAAGAGACCCCATATGATCAGCCACTCCAGTTGCTATCTTGTCAGTAGCTATGATCAGCACTTCTGTCTTTCCTGCGTTTAGTTGGAGAAAGTTACTCTCCATCCATTGCTCAATGGAGGAAAGGCACTGGTGTAGGATGTTGAGACCCTCCAAATTGTCAGGCTTGAATGAAAACTGGAGCTGGATGTCATCTGCATAGCAATGATAAGAGATGCCTTTAAATGAACTGATTAGGAGGCCTAGGGGAAGCATGTAAAGGGCGAAAAGCAATGGTGCCAGCACAGAACCCTGTGGCACGCCACACGTAAGGGGGGAGGAGTCCGATTTGAATGGGCCTACGGCGACAGAGAAAAACCTCTCTTGAAGGTAGGACGCAAACCAGCTTAGGGCGCTCCCTGAGCGTGCAGTGGTCGAAGGATCCTGGTACAGCTCGATGTGAAATAAGAGGAGGAAGAAAGAAAACATTGTTGAATAGCTTGCACCCATCCAAGTCTGAACTCTAATCTTCAGATTTTAATGATGTGGCCACAGTGCTGGAATAAGGCCTGACCTTGGTGCCTTGGCAGGACACACTGCCCTCCCCCAGATTAAGGGGCAGGACATGACAGCGTGTAGCTTCTGCAGCCCCGAGGTGTCCAGAGAGGGCGCTTCGCTAATCCAAAGGTGGTCTCTCCCAGGGGATAATTTTCCCAGGCAAGTGTAATAGGATTAGACTAAAAAAGGACTTCTGAGGAACACGCACCAGTGTTATTTCACACACATTTGAAGAATTGACCTTGTTTAATATTGAATCAAATACATTTAGCCTTTATTTGTGTATTTTTGGGGGAGTTGCTGTCCAAATTTCTCCTGCTCTCTACAAACATTAAGTTGCCCAGTTTGTTTTGGTCCCATATAGTTAAATAACAAATCTGTCGCAGTAAACATTTAACATATACTCTGGTTTTTGTTCTTCTGTTAAATAGCTCTTATACCACGCTACTGTAATTCTCTGTTCTGCTCAACGATTCAAGTATTTCTTTTTCTGTGGTGCAACGTTTTATTTTTTCCATTTTTTTCCCCCTTCTTCAACTGTGGTAAAATAGGCACCATTGGCACTTGTGTGTAGGGGCAGCAGAGCATGGTGCAAAGTGCCCGCCCAGGCCTGACCCTTTGCCCTGAACACACTGTATCTCCTACCAGCTTCACCCATGAGTCGGTGCATAAAGGAGCTTGATCTGAATGGAGACTTTGTGAATTCCAGACTGCTTCTCCGCAGAAGTGAGGGGCTCCAGCCTTTTGTGACCCGGGAAGAGGGTCTTTTAATGGTTTCCACAACAACCTTGTAGAACAATCTGGAATCAAAAAGAACGAAAAAAGAACACTGCCCTTTGTGTTGACGGAACAAGAGAATTTGTGGTCCATTATCTAATACTTAGATATTTGAACCTAACAACAGATACCGAGGGTTAATTATACAATAGATGGTCGCACCAGTTTTGTTCTTTATATTATAGTATATCACTAAATTTAGTTTTGTGCAGTCAGGGTTTATGGTAGTACCACCCTGGGACTGCACAGAATATTTTGCAATAATTTTGCATTAATAATATACATATAAGAGTCCTGAGGCACAGTATGTCCCTTTTGTTATGTTTTTTATAAGATATAAACATCAATCTGAAAACAAGAAAAGACAAGAACAATCCACGATGCGCCGAATCGTGAACATGCTTTAAGCGCAGATACTCCAGCTGAAATAGCCTTTTATCAGAGGGCAAGGCTTCCCACAGCGCTGCGATGCCTTGTGGGCTTCCGTTGTGATCCAGCCTGCTGTTTTTAAATGCACACTGCCCCCTCAGGCCGTCCCAGGGGAGCACAAAGCAGTCCCAGCCATCAGAAGATAGCAGACAGTGGTTCCAGATTTATGTCCGCTCCGCACCGTGGAGGGGCCAACCAGTGACCAGGGGTTAAAGCCCTTTGGAGAGGTCCGCAGCTCTAAATCTTCCGACTGGCTTTCACCTCCCAAATCACTACGATTAATGAGGTCAAGTTTGATTGTACCAACAAAGTTATCCTCTCTTTCTCTTTTTATCTCCTCTCAGGGTTTAGTGACTAAACTTTAGTCCATAGCTGATAGGAGATTTTGTGCGTGCCATAGGCTGGACCGTTGTCTTCTCTCTGTCTCAGGAATTGGTACACCTTTCTGTCCATAAGATTGGATACAAAGCAGTGCCATGCATGTCTTCGGTGGTTGGCTGTCGTCCCACTTCATGTTGAAGAATAATATAAATAAATAAAAGAGGGGAGTGTTTGGGCTCAGGGTGAGTTCCCAGTCTGTGCTGTTTTTAACTCCATGTGAAATTGGCCCTTGGAGGCCTCTTCACTTCGGCTGATAAAAATCTCTGGCCTCTTTTCCATTTGGCTTTCTCTATGGCAGCCATGACGGTTTCCATCTGGGCAATGGTATGGAATGACAGGCACATTTTTGGGCCCCAGGGGTTCAGATGGTTGTACGCTCAAATCCTAGATTGTATGCTGCGCTGCTGGTGTAGCCTGCTTTCAATTGGCGCTATAAAACTTTGGCCTAGATTGTTCAACATTTGTCCTTACCTTTAACTCCTGATTTGATCGAGGTGTTAGTTATTTTCTTCAAAAAACTATTTGGCAAGTTCAGCAGTTTGCCTTGTTTGAAGAAGGCAACACTCTTTTAAAACATTTATTTGTAAGTTATGGACAAATGTTGACTGAATCCAGTGTGCATAATACCCACAATGCCTTGCAAAGATACTAACATTTGGAAACAAAATATAGCCCGGGCAAATATTTAAACAAACTTTTGAACTCTCCCCATTTGATCATATCTCTGCATTTCTAGCCGTTTACTTGATATTCTTATTTTCCAGTCTTTTGTCGTTGCTTGTTTCTGTGCCTTGTGACAATGTCACTGGGGCAGCGTGTTCAGGCAGTTGTTCCACCACGTCCTGACTGAACGCCGGGCTCAGACTCTGTGTCTGGGCAAGCGTGAGGGGACCAGCCTGGCTCTCAGACCCCTGAGGATGACCAAATAAGGGCAGTCTACTGCGCGAGGCCCCAAGAGAGAGAGAGAGAGAGAGAGAGAGAGAGACAAGGGCACAATGTTGGCACGGGCACAGACTCTCACATTCACCAGCCTCACCGACGTCCTCTCCATCAACACACCTCATATGCGCATGAATTCCAGCCGTTACATATACACATATCTCCAGCCGTCACACTGGAGATATACGCTAACCCCTTCTGGACCTTGCCTGCTTTTTCAAAAGGCCCCGGAAGGCCAAACAAACATTGGTGAATAATTGAATAATTAATCATAAGTTAAATGTGCTGTTCCCTGATAGCGTGGCAGTGGCTGGCATTTAAAGTTTCTTGTTATAAAAAAGGAATTGGCGAATGTCATCTAATATTTTACGCATTAATTACATTCACGCTCCTCCTCAAGGAGCACTGTGTGAAAGATGGAAAAAAAGAGAGAGAGCTGAAACCAGCAGGTGGTAATTGAATGCCAGTCATTCATTTATTCATTAATCTCATATCTTTTTGCCAAAAAAAAAGAAACTTCAGGCATGTTTGTGGTTTTGGCTTTGTATGAAAGAAGAAGGCATAACCTTGCCATAAAAGGTTCCACCAGATACAAATGGGTAAGGCCCACGGTAGGTGATGGAGATAAGGGCTAAACTGAAATAAGTTAAATAAGTGAAGCTCAGATTAAGCACTTCAAAAGAACTCTCCTTGATTTGCCTAAAGGTCAAAGAGGGATCACATATTAGTTTAGACCTTTAATGTTTTTTCTCTCGAAGCCCTCTGCTCACTGTAGAAATCATTGCTCCTCCTTGTTTCTGACCTAGATACGATCACTGGCCAACTTGCTGTGTGACTGACCGACTCACTGACTCACTTTCAGAGGTATCAACAGACTGACTTGTGCAGTCACAAGTGACAAAGTTAAAAGTGTTTAAAGTATGAAAATACAATGGTCTTGTTGTGCATTCAACACTCCCAGGAGATGTAAATTGTGCTGAAGCAGTAAAAAGTAATGTGATGTTGGGATGCATGGAGAAAGTGTAGAGCATAATCGAGAGTTGATGGAGGTTTTGTTAAAACTGCATAGCGCTATAACTGGCCCACATTTAGAGTACTTGAAATACCTCTGGCCACACAGCACACTATTAAAGGTTGCAGATGCCCAAGAGAATAGCATGGAAAAGGGCAACAGTTATTAAATGCAGTAGATGACAAATAAAAGAGCACTTTGTTATGCGTTTTCTTCAAGTTCTTTAAAAAGTGTAAATTGAGTGTAAATTGGTTGAACGTAGACTCTAAAAGGTGTTTCCTCACACAGAGTTGTTAACTGTGAGGTGGATTCAGATTTTCTAAGATTCTTTGATCCTCCCAGACACAATTTGATTCGTAGTAGTTGTTACTCGTTTTTAATGCAGGAGATGTGTCATAACGTGTCCTTGTTTTTATTGTAGATTGAATGTCTTATATATATTTTTGAAGTATATATAAATATATATTTTCAGAGAACAAATATACAGAAGGCCACGTGTAACACAGACATGGATTGGATTATGGAAAACAAACATAGGGAAATCAACATTTCCAATTGCAGATCATGAGGTAATGTCCTACATCACTGGCTCAAGATTCCAAATGACAGAATTTTTAACGAATTTTTCATTTCTAAATGAAAGCAAATGTCTGACGGAAGCTGAATAACGTATCTAATGCCAATGATTTCCGAATAAACTCTGATAGCTCAGCACCTTTAACTCGAGCGAAAGCATTGCTAGACCCACAAAGAAGTGGTCCTACCCGTACCTTTCCTCATCCTAATGAAAGTAAGCTCAATTTCAAGAGTGCAAGGGCCAATGAACAGGCTTTTCGGTATGACAGGAAAAAGGCTGTTTAGGCGTTGCTAGTATGAGGATGTTATGAATTACACTTTTCACAAGCACTAAATACTGGAGCAACAAAATACAATTGTGAGCCGTGAATCACTGTGCTTAACACATGTATTAAAGATCGGGGAAACATAATGAGCAATGGCTTATTCCTCACAACGTAGGTATTTAATATGTCAAAATGATACAAAGAACAGGTGTGTTGAACTCACCGTGTAAATGAATGGCTTTCATACTCTTTACTCGTTGTGGAAAATGTATCAATGGCATTTAAGTCCCGCGATTTGGCTGAAGAATATAAAAAATGAAACGCTCTAATACCCTAGCATTGTGCAGCATTGAGAGTAATAGTGAGAGATAGAAACAAGCGTGAGGAAGAGATGTAGACTTGGCGAATCTCAGTTTAATTGCGATCCCTTTCATCTGTGATTTGATGAGAATGCACATGCTTTAGAAGGCACCTTCGGCACTAAACGTGTCATGACTGTAAAATATGACACATGGACACATGGTCTCAAGATGATTTCTAGAACTTTCACTGCGGAGAAGCACAAAGCACGCAGCATTCCTTCTCGCCACTGTGCACTCTCGCGTCGCTGGCCGTGCTTTGTTATTCACGTTACCTAATTTATGGTCGACTGTCTTATTTACAGGCCCGATATTGTTGAATGGATTGCACGCAGGGATCAGCAATGCGATGCTCATTTGTTAACAGAAAATAATGCCTTTGGTGTCTGGATACTGCTGAGTTTCACGAATAGACCCTTATATGTTTTCAGCTGCAGGGGCTACATTAACCATGTAGCTATATGTCTGAATTAGCAATCATGTCAATAAAAGCAAACTATCATAAGTTATTGGTGGGAATTGATGACCCTGCACTAAATACAAAGTCAAGTTTTTTTTTATAAAGGAGAACCTTGCAATGTATATGGCTGTCTTTTATATTGAAAAGCATACAGCGAAGAAGTATTGACCCACACCTACCAAATGGTGGGAAAAAATTATGTATTAATTAAAATCATGTTATATTACTGGTGTTTTTTTACAAATGTGACTTACACAGTTTACATTTGTTTACATGTAATCCATTTATACAGCTGATGCGGATGCTTACTGAAGCAATTCTGGTTAGGTCAGGGAAGGTTATATTGCACTGCCACCCTTATGTGAAGTGAGTGTTTGAGTGGCTAGTTAGAGAGTTGAGTCAAATTATTATTTGAAATACCATTATTTGAAGTACTATTATATTTTTATACTATTAAAATTAAACTAGAAAGCCTTTATATGCAAGTCAAACCACTCCTGTAGATCCCATATATTTCTCAATGAAGCATGTTACATCAAAATGTATGTTACTAATCAAAATCATTCTTCTGTTATGAATATTGGTGAAAGTAGATGTTTCTTTTGAAGTTATCACTGATCTGCAGGAATTGTACTGGTGCCTACAGGGTTAAACTATATAAAAGAACTATTTGACCCAGTCTGACTTCATTCCATTTATTTCTGTCCAGAACATTGGCAAAAGGCAAGCTCCCTGCGATGAATGGAAAAGGAGCATAAGCCCTTCGACACCGTGCTGTTGGACCATTCTCAAATGTTGGCTTTAGGGATGACTGTTGCACATGATTCACCCTTACGGAATCGGTGTGCCTCGGAGGTACAGCCATGCTCGTTTCGGAAATGAAACAAGATTGTATGGTGTCACTGAAACATCCTTTTAACCGAAGCAACATGCCGGGACTCATACAGTGCCGCACAGATGGCGAGAGAGTTCTCTGAATTCTCGACAACTCCTGTGGAAGTCTCAACCCGCGGATGGGTGGTAACGAACCGGATTCTCGTTAATTACTGTTTATCCTCTTTGTCTGATGGAAGCGTGTAACCGAGATACCCACTCAGCTTCGGTCGTAACTCTGAATTCTGTGACAGGGCTGATGTAGGAGGGCTTTGTTTGAATGTTCCAGCGTTAACTCAAGCCAGTGTTTGTCTTTTCAGATGCTAGGTTTAATATGAATGTTTATCCCTCCGAATCGCGCAATATAAATTACTTGTGATCCCGGCTTCCAAAGGCTCTCAGGAGAATGTATGGACCACACGGTCAGGGAAACTCTCACCATAAATGGTTGTGGAACGGCCCTTGTGCGTTTGTGATTAAAGAGCGGTCGTTTGCATCCGTAATTAATGTCTCCTTGGCCCTCACGTTCAATTAAAGGACCACCGCTGAAATTGCTCTAGAATTGGGCAGAGATATGAACTTCCCTCTAGAGAGACCTTGTCAAGCTTGCCGGAACAAGATTTCAACCTGACTAGTTTTTACATTGTAAGAAAATATTAATTGTTTCACTACTGCATCTTGCATTCGCCAGACATGTGTTTAACCTGAGCATAGTTAAAAAGGGATGAGAGGTCGGTCCTCGGCTGAACACGAAGTGGGGGGGATTCTCAGATGGGATTATGCCTTCAATTTGTCCTAAGTAGGGAGTAGCAGCCTTCACGATTCAGAGATCACACACGACGTGTGTTTACCTGTGACGCTCGCCCTTGTCTGCCCCCTCTCTCTTATCCCGGTATCAGGAGGGGACGCCCCAGTCACACACAGACTCTCTGTTTGTTCTCGGGAATCAAGCGGAACATGCCGGAGTGGGAGATGGAGGGGGGGTAAAAATAAAAAAGAGCCTTCTGTTCCACCCGACTTCCCGAACATACGAGTTCTTAAGAGGGAGATCAGTCCCATCATCCATGATTACAACGAACCTGTGATCTCTGTTGGGGGAAAAATGGCACAACCCTGGTGTGCCTACAAATTTGCCGTGCTTTCTTGCGCTCTTAAGGCGAACCCAGTGAGCTGATCTCATCTTGCGGTACCACATGTTGGCCTTAACTCAATGGGTCCTCGGAAGGAAGCAGACTTACTGGCGTGTATGGAGTTGACCATTTGGCACTTTTTGTTGCCTGCTGGTGCCGAACTCTCCTCTGTAACGCGAGGTCCAAAAATGTTCTGAGAAGCTCCGACGCTGCCTTTGTGCGCCCTTTCATCAAAGCCACGTTGACAGAACCCGTTAAGGCCCCCGAAACACCAGACTTTGAAGGCAGGCCAGACATACTTCGCCTCTCCTCCGCCAACTTTACCCTCTTCAGTTCCTGTCCTCGTCTGAGCGGCGAAAGGGAGACATTTCTGAGTGAATGCCGTGGCCTTATCTGTTCATGACTGAATGGTGAAATTGGTGGGATGTTTATCTGTGTAGGTGAGAACTTATACAATGTCCGACAAGTCAGATATGCTGGCCTTCCCTCAAGGGAACGCTAGTGTTCCTTTGTTGTGTTTGTCTTGTATTTTAGCATCAGTAAATTAATTCAGTATTTCTGTATGGCATAATATAGTGTAGCAGTAGTGTGGCGATGCCCCGCTCCTTGTTGTAAGCTTGCTGTTTTGTGTTGGTGCTGTAGTGTTACCTTGGTTTCGCTATTGTACCCCTCGCAGGTGTGACACCCAGAGCATTCCACTGAAATCAAAGTAAAAGAATCTGAGGGGTATGGTGGAGTCGGATTAAATCCACATGAGAACATGCTGAACAGGTGCAGAGGACGCCCACAAACCCACTCTCTCTGTCTCTCTCGCTCTCGCCCTCTGTCTCTCTCTTTCTTTCTCTCGCTCTGTCATTCTCTCTTTCTCTCTCTATCTGTCTCTCTCGCTCTTTCTCTCTCTCCTTATCTCTGTCTCTCTCTCTCTCCCTTTCTTTCTCTGTCTGTCTCTCTCCCTCTTTCCCATTCTCTTTAAAATTCAAATTCAATTCAAATACAGATAGAGCTTTATTTATTGGCATGACAAATACAGTTGTGTTGCCAAAACATAGTACACATGTTCACAAACACAAAAAGATCCACATGCATACATGCATGCATGCATATGTACATAAACACATTCACGGTCTCTTGCAGCTCAAAATGTCTGCACGCTATTTGATCTCTAGGCATGTAAGGTTTTTTGTACCTGACTTTTTCTATTTCAAGACTGTGTCTCTCTCTCACACACACACACTTACACACACGCCTGTGCCCACACAATGGAAACAAAACACCTCTCATATGACACACTCCCTCTCTGTCTCCCATTCTCTGTCTCTCTTTCTCTTTCTCTCTCTCCCTCTCTCTCTCTATCTCCCTCTCCCCCCCTTCTCTGTCTCTCTCTCTCACACACACACACACACACACACACACACACACATATGCCTGTCCCTACACAATGGAAACCTCAGACGTGTCGTGTAGGAGAGCGCGTGGGCCGTTACCCATTCACGACAGGGAAATTGGCATAGCTTAGCAGAACGGTTGGGCTGGACGTGACACATTTACTGACCGTGACTGCAGCGAAGGGGTGTGTGTGTGTGTGTGTGTGCAGGGGGCGCTTGGGGGTGGCAGCCAGGCTCCTCAGTAGCGGTGCCAAATGCAAACAAACTCAGCGCGCTGAAACCCTGAGAACAATGCAGCCGGACCCTCCCATGTGCTCGCACATTATCCCGCCCCCTCCCTACCCCTCACATCTGCCCTGCACGTACAGAGGGTCAGTCACCTGGAATGATTCTGCTCCACTCCCCTCATTCATAAACTTGCCAGGGGGAGTTTGATGTACTAGTCACCTGTAAAAGCGCTATCGCGGTGCCCTGGTTAGTTTCCTTGTCATCCCACCGCACAGCGCCTTCTTCCATTGTCTGCCTTTATTTGCTCTTCTTTATAAAAGTGTTTGAGTGCGTCCTCTCATCAGAAAGAGGTGTTTTAGTTTGTGAGTGTGTGTGTCTGTGCATGTAGGTGTGTGTGTGCATGTGTGTGTTTGTATTTGTGTGTGTGTTTGTGGGTGTGTGCACATGTGTAGGTGTTTGTGCATGTGTGTGCACGTGTAGCTGTGTGTGTGTGTGTGTGTGTGTGTGTGTGTGTGTGTGTGTGTGTGTGTGTGTGTGTGTGTGTGTGTGTGCATGCGTGTGTGTGTGTCAACTCCCATTTCTGTGGTCAAAGCAAAATAGGCATTGAAGCCCCCCAGGAATATTGAGTTCCGAGTTCTTGCTTTGAATTGAAACTTCAAAGCGGATGTTATAAAATAATGCAGATAAGGCAGAGAGCAGTAACCTTCTCTCTTAATTAGAAAAGAGCCAATAAGAACTCGCAGTAACATATATCCGCAGAATTAGTGCATCAGTCCAGTCCATCAGGACTCACAGTGTGTATCTGTACATGGTGTTCTCTAAAAAATCTGCCTGGCTTTACAGGTGGTGGGTATTATTTTAATGAAAGAGGTTGTTCCAGAAGTTCCCCTTAAATCAATAATGCAAATAAATGCTTCATGCCGCTGCATTAATCATATAAATTGCATGAATAATTTAAGACAATCTTTTTTTTAAATTAAGATTTGAATGGAAAACAGTGGCGTTAGATTTAGCCATGGAACTATGTCTGAAATCCTCCCGTTCCCAGTAACCACAGTAACCGCTTCCCTGCTGGAGGGTTCTGAAGGAAGCCGTTGCTATCGACGACCAGCCGCGACCAGGTGACCACATCTCTGTTTTGTCTTTTCGTGCGCAGGAGGAAACAAGCTGAAGAACCAGCAGTTCCGTCTCAACTGGGCCTGGATCTCCCTGGAGAAGGAGTACTACGTGGTGGACGAGGAGACCAAGTTCCTGGAGGTGGTGCTGAGACGCAGGGGTTACCTGGGGGAGACTTCCTTCGTGAGTGAGTGGAAACCTCTGAAACCCTCTGCACTGTTTTGATGTTTTGGGTTCGAATTCACCTGGCACACAAAGCGATGCAGGTAACTGCCAAAATAAAGGCAACATTTGAGTAAATGAGGAATCCTTTAAACTGTTGCAGTACCACGAGTGTTCGTTGGGGGTGGGGGGTGGTGTCATGACCACTACTGGCCTTCCCCTTTCCAACGCAATGTTTACTATCACTTCAACCTTTATCAGATGAAATTCTGCAGAAACAGTTCTACTACACTCCGGCTAATCTCACTAGACTCCTTAAGCAGTGTTTTTTAGCATTACAGTGATTTACAAGTCTTTGCCCAGTGCAGAGAACATGAGGCTCGTCATCATCATCTCCACTTCAGATCATGTGGAGTTCAGTGGAAATGTGTTTTAATTGTATCCCTTTCCCAGCTCATTAGCAAAGAAAGATTTAAGGTGTAAATAAAATCTTCACACTTCACACAAGTCTTCTGACTTCACACATGAATGAGTGTTGGTTTGCTTTCTTATCATCTGCACCCATTTTTAGCATGCTGGAGGGAAATGCCGCCACCGGATCCAATCAATATTTTTCCTTAACTTTGACTCGCACCCACACACCGTTCAGTAAGTCCAGCATGTCCAGGGAAGGCAGTGTAGTGTGATTGTTAAGTACCTAATGTTACCTCTTTGTTAAGTACCTAATGTTGTCTCTTTTTTATGTACCTAATGTTACCTCTTCGTTAAGTACCTAATGTTATCTCTTTGTTAAGTACATAATGGTACCTCTTCGTTAAGTACCTAATGTTACCTCTTAGTTAACGACTGAATGTTACCTCTTTGTTAAGTACCCAATGGTACCTCTTTGTTAAGTACCTAATGGTAGCTCTTCGTTAAGTGGTGTTATAACCTAACGTTTCTCTCCACGACTCCCAAGTCACCGATCTTACTCACTGCATGGGCGATGCCACAGAGTGTGATGACACCGATCTCTCTGAGAGGCATGTGGTTCACACCGGATAGCTGCTGCCTAGGCTTGCCACAAATCCATGGTCCTGTGTGGTGAAATCGTGGCTAACATCCTGCTGGGCTTGTAACTCAGTGATGGTGGGGTACTGCCATTGTACCCTTGAGCAAGGTACTTAACCTGAGTTGCTTCAGTAAATATCCAGCTGTATAAATGGATTGTGTGTAAAGAAACGTAAACTCTGTAAGTCACTGTGGATAAGAGTCTAACAAATGTAAATGCAAAATACCCCGAAGGTATGAGCTCAGGATATGTTTTGCAATGAAGAAAGTATCACTTGCTATTTATTCGTAAGTCACAGTTGAGAAAAAGAAACGTTGACTGTACCCACGCTCCCAGCTCATTAGTGAAGGAAGATTTGAGGTTTGTCCTGACTTCACACATGGATGAGTGTTTGCTTTCTCATCATCTGCACCCGTTTCTTAGCGTACCGGAGGGAAACATCACCACCACATTCAATCAATATTTGTACTTAACTTTGACTCACACTTAAAATGCAAGAGTGGGTTTTTTATATTTTTCCCTAAGCACTGTTGGGCAAGTTCAGCGCACACACAGTATGCTTTTGTGTGGAAAAAAAGTAGTGCTTGCTATTTATTTGTAAATCACTGAATGCAATCAGGCAGCGGACTGAATCCGGGGTGGCCTCATCTCAACCCATTTTCACCAAAGGACCTGTTTGGCAGCACGTCCGGTTTGCTCCCGGTGGACAGACAAAGAGTCTCCTGTTCCGGGGTTTTTATTTTTTTTAAGCTGGTGGTTTGGGCGGTGTACAGGCCCGTGTGCACGTTTGAGGGAGAGACTTCCTCGCGTCCGAGTCCCCCATCAATCACCTGCCAACCTCCTGGGGTGGGGTGGGGGGCGGTGTTCCAGGGTAATTGAAACACGTGGCTTATGTTTGCACAGCCTAAAGGAGCTGTAACTCACGAATCCTCTCTTTATGTGGTCTGACCGTCACCCAGGTCACATGTACAAGTCACCTGGGGGCGACGCTAATGTTCCCTGCCAGGTAAGAAGCTGTGACAAGGTCGGGGGGGAAGGGGGCAGAGGGGCACAGCTTTCAGAGCAGGGCAATTAGTGATGTGCACTGTTTTGACTTGTTGATGACCGCAACAGTAATGATAGTGAACTGCATTAAAGAGGGAGTGTAGCTCGCCGCCCTCCGCATCAGCCAGCCCCATCGCCTCAGAGCGCACGTCAGGACCCGTTAGGCCCAAGTGTAGCAGCCTCTTTCATTTCTACACTCAGAGCTGCTCTTTGCTTTTTTTTTCTTGCGTCAGAGAAAGATTGAAGAGGTTGCAGCTTGTTTATACTGGAGCAGGTTGGCGCGGGGGCCGAAAGCTCTCCGCTGCTTACTTCTCAGAGGGCGGGAGTGACTGAGAACACCTGGTAGCCCCTAACGAGACGTGCGAGGCGGAGGCGCCGTTCACACCCTGTCCTGGGTTTTCGGGGGGTGTGGGGGGTTGTTGCGAATGCGTTATTGGGGCTGAACTCGCGGGTGTCTCTCAGAGCTTGGCTGCCGTCGCGGGCCCGCGCCCGTAATCAAAACGAATGAGGTCCTTTCCCCTCCGGCGGCAGGGAGATAATTCACAAACTCAAGAGGCCGGCCCAACCAGAGCCAGCCACCAGCTTCGCCGCAATCAATCAACTCGTTAGCGCTACTCGACCACTCAGGAGGCCGGTGCACCGTTTAAAACCGCAGGCTCCTCATCCCCCCCACCCATGAATTTCAGCACTCTCCATTGCTTCCCGGGAAAAAAAGGAGGAGAAAGATTCTCTTCGGGAATGTTTACATTGGAAATGTACGATATCATGACCTAAAAATAATTCAGCAGCAAGACCAAAGACCAAAAAAAAAATGTATCCAGCACTTGCAGTTTAGTTTGGATGAGATAAAAATGGCATTGCAAGCATGTCTCTCCTCCTCCTCTACGCCGATAGTCTCCGGAGGGACGAGGAAGGAGAAAAGAGAAACGGGAGAACAAAGCGGGGCTCCTGGAGGGCAGTTTGGCGGCTTTCCCCTGATCCATCTGCCCCAGAGCCGAGATGGGACGATGCACAGCACAGCATAGCCAGGGGCATATCGCCCGGTTGTGGCACCGCCCACGTTGTGTTCGGAAACCCACCGGAGAGCCCACCCTCTCCAAGACCTCCGGTCGCTGCACCAGGCGCCATTTTGGCTCAACGCTGTTTCCCTCGAGTCCAGTTCTGGTGAATTGAAATGTGAGGCGTTAAACACGGTGTGAGAGGGGGGCTTGGAAGGGAGAGTCTTTCTTTCTTGCTCCGCTTTGAAGATTTCTCACTTTTTTAGTTTTTATCTGGTGATATATATTTTTGGTCTTTTTTTCGTATTTGCTGTGCAGGGAGCATGGTTGGGTGTGCGATGTCACATTTAGTACCATACATGCACATCAAAGCTTCACAAAATGAAATGTTAATCATCTCAACAAAGCAATAGTGTAAATTGCATTCATCCCCCCTTCACATTTCTGAACAGGAACAGACTGAAGTCTGGATCTGTACTGAAGCCAGGAGCCACAATTGAACATGTTTATTTTATTAATTTCTTTTTTTTTTTTTTTTTTTTTTAGGAGGGGGGGTTGGGTGGGGAGGTATGTGACCTCAGAAATAGCTGGCAGGGTGGGGTGTGTACGTGCATGTGTGTTTGCATGTGTGTGTGTACATGTGTGTGTGTGTGAGATGTTTCATTAATTGGCCACTTCCATGGCACAGTACTATCAAACGGATGGTGGCGAGTTCCTCTGCCACCCAGCAGCTGGTGCAGTGTGCCTGGCAGACGTGTTCCCGGCAGTGTCACGGCTCCATGCAGCTGTCATCAAAAAGAGTTTGGCAGGACCACTGGGAGAGCGGGACACCCTGGCAGACAGGAAGTTGACTATCATATCCTGCCTGTGGATGTCCTCCTTCTCTGTGGACGGCGACAAAGCCGTGCGGTCGCTCTGCGCTGAAACTCTCAGGACCGGTGATTCTGCACTCGTGTGTTTGTTATAAAACAGCCCCAGTGCCATTATGGTGCATGAACACCTGATAATGCTGGACCACTGTACATTACGAGCTGGGAACATACAGTACCAGTCAAAGGTTTGAGTACACCTGCTGGAAACGAGGTTTTCATAATTGACAATGTTTTACACCGTATATGTTTCTGTAAATACTTGAAAATTGCAAAAAACGCATGTAACAATAAAGAAAAGGAACATCAAAGAAATGTTCAAGAAAATGTCATTGAAAATTAAATCTTGGATTCCCACCCTTTGCCGTGATAACAGCCTCACAAACACAGGCCATTCGGTTAATACGTTTCAGCAGGAAAACATCCAACATGTCTTCCCAGCTCTCCTGTAGCAATTCCCAGAGACACTTTTTGCTTTGACTCTTCTGTCCTGTTCGTCCCATCAATTCTATGGGATTGAGGTCTGGATACTGGGCACACCAGGTCATTAGTTTGAGTTGTCCTTCACATTCCTCCTTCACCTTGTTATCTTGCCCGAGTGCCCGCATAGCCGTAATCCAGATGGAAGGTGTACTCAAGCTTTTGACTGTGTATCCCCTTGTGATCTGTTTGAAAATTGTAATGGTTATTTTTCTCTTTCTCTCCACTTGTTCGCCGTCTTCTCACCAGGCATCGGCACCAAAGACGGCACGGCCGAGAAGGACAAGGACTTCCGGGGGAAGTCACAGAAGCAGGTCCAGTTCAACCCGGGCCAGACCACAGCCAACTGGAAGGTGCGGATCCTGATGGACAGCGAGTTTGAGCAGTCCGAAACCTTCCAGATCATTCTGTCCGAGCCAGTCATGGGGGCACTGGAGTTCCCTGAGGTAGCCACTGTGGAGATCCTGGACCCTTCTGATGGTCAGTGCCCATCTCTTTTTCTTTTTTTCTTTATCATTTCTGATTATTCCCCATTTTCTCCCAGTTGTACCCTCTTCCAATTCAACTATGCCACCCTCATACTATGAGCTCCCTGGCCCAACACTGGGACCGGCAGTGACAAAAAAACTGCCAAACTGCCTCCACCGGAACTCGCCAAGCTGCCGACTGCAACTTTGACACAGGCAGAGCTGCTTTGCATGCGGCGAGCTGGCTTTCCTCCCCCCTCCTCCTTTGGGTGGACACCCAATCGCCGCCCCCGAACAGGACTCCCAGCCAGAGTCGGGCTGGCCCTGCCGGGGCTTGAACCCAGGCTGCAGTGGGCAAGTGCCTTTACCGGTTGCGCTACCCGGGGGCCTCGGTCAGAGCCCTTCTAATGTTGTTCCTTTCCACAGAGAGGCTCTGGATTTTACCAGATTTGACAGCACCCCATGTAATCAACCTATGACTGCTCAATCATCAAAATGAGACAAAGCTGAACAGGCTACACACTTAAGCCTTAATGTTCCCAAATTTTTCAGTTTTTTTCCGAGCACACGCGGCGACCTGACAAGAGCAGACGTAAACAGAGAAGTAACATTCGCGTATTTAAATTGAAGCCTCCAGCGACTCTAGCGAGTTCCAGATAGGGAATTGAGAACATGCGCCTGGATGAAAGATGCTCTCGAGGAATTCAGAGTTTCCCAATTATCAGCTTGTCTGCACTGATGGATGTTGGAAGTCCACTAACCTTAGCCTTCTAGTCCAGATGGAAGCCAGACTACTGGAGCCTCCCCAAGGCCTCCATAAAGTTCACGATGTGTTCTGCACTCGCGGCATTCTGTTAGCACACAGAGCCTTTTTTTTCTCGTGCCCCCCACTCCGCCCAGGCTAAAACGAAAAATCCTTCAAACTGATCTTTTGCGAAGAGAGGGAACATTTGCTGAACCTTAGAAACAAAAGCTCCCCCTCGCCTCCTTGCATGGCTTTTCCTGTTCTCCTTCTGTGTTGGTTTCATTTTAAAAGGGCGACAAATAAGACTATCTCACAACAGGCAGAGCCCCCCCGTCAAACAACAGGTGCATTATCAGGAGAGAAAGAAAAGACACGGGTAACAACATGCAGGCCTGCTCCCAGTCCGGCTGTGTTTGGGTATGTGTGGGAGCACGTGCGTGCGTGTGTGTGAGGATTCACAGCCTGTTAGCGTAGCCGCCATGCCTCTGTGTGATCCCCCCGTTCCGTGCCGGCTCGGCTAATCCAGCCCTGCGCATCTCAAGTATGCCATGAAATTGGAATCGGACAGAAAGCTCACGGTTTCAGTGGCCAGTGGGCGCCCAGATACATTATGAGGCAGAGCCAGGACCTTGTTGCAATGGAGGCCAGCTAACCTGTCTGACCTCCCTGTGTCCCCGTGTGTTAAAAATATGTGCCGGGCTGCCCTTGGTACCCTGGGAACCTAAACATTAATTCCCTTTCATTTTTAGCTCAGGTGAATAAACATATTTAAAACGGCCAAATATATATACAAAAAATATGTATATATTTTGACATTTACGGGTGGTACTGTTCCCAGGGATCTTGAATCCTCAACACTGAAGCAGGGCAGAAGAAAGTGAAAAAGTTCCCCCGGAGGAGAAACCACGATTGCGAACCTGAATGTTTTTAAAAGGAAGGTTAAATAAACAAGAATTTCTAATCATTGGCCTGTAATATAAAACCATAGTAAGATAAATATTGCTCATTCTATGACCCTTCCCCCACCATCCCCCGCACTTTCAATCATCCTTGGGTATGTGAGAAAGTTGTCAGAAACATTTTTAATTACCATGTTGGCCAATTCAGATAATTAAAAGGTGCAGACGGGAGTGCGTGTTTACTGAAAGCAGCGGTCCCTGTAGAATAGTTAAACCGACTGGCACCACACCGTTCTCTCACTAATAGAGGTAGAGGAGTTCTTTTTGTGGCCGTTGTGCTATTATGGGCCATCACTGCTTTTGACTCAGTGAGATCAGTGGTTCTCAACCCCGGTCCTGGAGTTCCCACCGTGTTCGCCGATCTTCAGTTCCATAACTGCAATTCAACCATAATTAACCATAATTGCAATAATTTTGGTTCCATAATTGCAGTTCCTAAAGTTGAACAAGCCACTAAGTGGTTTTGATTAGACTCTAAGGTCTGATGTGGTGGTTTCATTTTACCCTCTTAATGTCACATAATGACAGATAGAGATATTCATGTGACTAAGAGTGATTATTCTATATTCATTTAAGTACTTTTAATCAGTCAGATCAGTTCTCAGACAGCTAACACTTTAATTTTCTGTAATGTGCTGTGGCTGATTGTCCCTGTGGCTGAGTACATTTTTAATGTATTGATAGACCTATAGCCAAAATTGATGAAGTCCTAAGTGCTGAAAGTGTGGACACCTGGTCATTGAAACCAAACTGTTCAGCTGCTCCACCTGTCTGTCATGTGCACATGCACAACCTTTCCAAACTGTATATATTTCACATATACATACCCTGCCTGGCCAAAAAAAAAGTAACCACCTGGATTTAACTAAGCAAATAGGTAAGAGCCTTCCATTGGATAATTACTGCAGTGATTAATATGTTTTAGCTGGCAACAAGTTATTTAACCCTAACTGATGCAGTGAGTAGCTTCTCATTTCTTAAACAACCATGTCAGAAGACATATCCTGTGGTCGTGGAAAAGACGTTAATCTGTTTCAGAAGGGTCAAATTATTGGCCTGCATCAAGCAAAGAAAACAACTAAGGAGATTGCTGAAACTACTCAAATTGGGTTAAGAACTGTCCAACGCATTATTAAAACCTGGAAGGATAGTGGTGAACCATCATCTTCGAGGAAGAAATGTGGTCAGAAAAAAATCTTGAATGATCGTGATCGGCGATCACTTAAACGTTTGGTGAAATCATATCGTAAAAAATCAACAGTAGAACTCACGGCTATGTTTAATAGTGAAAGTAAGAGCATTCTGGACTCTGGAGCAATGGAAGAAGGTCATGTGGTCTGATGAGTCCAGATTTACCCTGTTCCAGAGTGATGGGCGCATCAGGGTAAGAAGAGAGGCGGATGAAGTGATGCACCCATCATGCCTAGTGCCTACTGTACAAGCCTGTGGGGGCAGTGTTATGATCTGGGGTTGCTGCAGTTGGTCAGGTCTAGGTTCAGCAACGTTATGTGCCCAAAGAATGAGGTCAGCTGACTACCTGAATATACTGAAAGACCAGGTTTTTCCATCAATGGATTTTTTCTTCCCTGATGGCACGGGCATATTCCAAGATGACAATGCCACGATTCATCGGGCTCAAATTGTGAAAGAGTGGTTCAGGGAGCATGAGACATCATTTTCACACATGGATTAGCCACCACAGAGTCCAGACCTTAACCCCATTGAGAATCTTTGGGATGTGCTGGAGAAGACTTTGCGCAGCGGTCCGACTCTCCCATCATCAATACAAGATCTTGGCGAAAATTGTATGCAACTCTGGATGGAAATAAATGTTGTGACATTGCAGAAGCTTATCGAAACGATGCCACGGCGAATGCGTGCCGTAATCAAAGCTAAAGGCGGTCCAACTAAATATTAGAGTGTGTGACTTTTTTGGGGGATGGGCAGTGTATTTTAAAATGTATTTATTTGTTTCATGTTTTTTCCCCTTTATCTCCATACTTGGAATTGTACTCTAAGCCGCACTCCCTGCAACCTCCACTGTCGAAAGACGACCGCGTCCTCTCCTCCGAAACAGGTGACGCTTTATGTGTAGCTTCATACCAGCAGACCGTGGGCACCCGATTGACCAGTGAGGGTCGAGACACGGACAACCCAGCCGGCTCCCATAAGTCCACCGACAATCTCTCCCTCCCTGATAATTGGCGGGAGTGTCAGCCCTGCAGAACCACTGGCCGCAGTCGGCCCTGGCACAGGATTCGATACCAGACCGCAGGGCTCATGCACACTCTAGAACAGCGCCTTAACAGGATAAGCCAGCCGGCAACCTCCTACTGCTTATTTTGACATTTTTGACAACGGCAGCTTCTTGAAGCAAATCAAACCCAGATTTCTCGTGAACTTTGTCAGTCGCGGTTGAGGCGAGGCTTGCAGCCAGTGGCTCACAGCCTTTCCCAGGGAGAGAAACTGACTTTTAAAGTGTGAAAGCGTACGTGTGAAACACGGCCGCAGATGGATGTTACGCTGATAGATACGCTTCACGTTTTGACTGATGCAGGCGGATGGAAACGGATGGTCTGTTGGGCCAGCAGCAGTTTGCTTTCACTCGTAAAGAGCAGAGAGGCCACGATTGGAGCAACAAGTGCATGACAGTGCAGGGGCGTCGAAACTCCCTTCTACTGCACACAGAGATTGAGATTGAGCTGATGGGCCTTCTGGGACTTAACTGATGAGGTGTGTGGATATGTGATTGTTTAAAAAAATGCTCCCGGGATATCGCCACCTCATTCATTCAACCCCACGGCCTCTCACAGAAAGTGGGATCCAGAGAAAGTTTTAGCCTGTCTTTTTTATTAATAAAAAAAAAAGGTTTTTGGACTGCTAAGATTAGAGGTGCCCCTTAGTGCAGGCTTCTTGAAATATCGCCGACAGGTTTGCTTACTCAAGTGGAATCACAGCAAGCTGAAAACAGACCACTTTGAAAAAAACAAAAAAAGATGAATGGCTTTAACAAGTTTCAACGTGTAAAAAAAAGCAACAAAAAAACACAGCCTACATGTACGTGCTTTGCGTATTTAGATGAATTTTAGATGTATTGTTGTTCGCACATTGTTTTGTTGTTCGCACATCTGAAGCAAAGATATTCCTTGACTGAAATAACGAGGTATTCCAACCATTGCGGCCCTCACAAGGAGGCAGTAGTCTTGGTCTGGTAGACGCCCCCAGAGGATTCTGGGGCCTGGGTTGTCCGTTGAAAAGACTGTGTCTCGTCAGAACCTCCAAGATCAAAGGCACACTTCTTCTCTCCCTTTCCCCGCTGTCTTAGCGTCTGATGTCGACTTTAGTGGGCACAATGGCTCCATGTATTTTGAGAAGTTGCAGAAAAGGCCTGTGTATGGAATTGAAGATAATGAAGGCCCGAGGAGAGGGGACTGGGATTGAAAAGGAGGGCCTATTTGGACACGTTTTTATTGGTCCCAGCGCGCCCGCTGTTGCAGTCTTCATTGTTTACTTGCTTTAAGACATTATTTAGCTTTCACAGTTCTGCCTTTTGATAGTTTGTCCATCCAATGGCTAAAACCCTCTCTAAGAATCAGTTGCAGAGCCTATATTGATATCAACTATCCTACTGACTCTTAAATGAGCCGTTCCTATTCCAGCACAAGCCAGCACAAATGCAATAAAGTCTTTCTCAGCAATGTAACGGCATCTGTGGCTGGTATGATGAAACTGTGTCTCTAGCGTACTGCTGGGTAGCCTGTTCTAGCTGCTGTAGCCTGGGCTGCAACTGCGTGTGAGCTGTGTTCAACATGTATAACATGGGTTATAACATGAGTTATAACACAAGGATAACATGGTGCTCCTCTTTCCCGCAGAGTCCACCGTTTTCATCCCTTCCTCTGCCTATGCGGTCGAGGAGGACATCGGGGAGCTGCTGATCCCCGTGCGCAGGAGCGGGGACGTCAGCCAGGAGCTCATGGTCGTATGCTACACCCAGCAAGGTAACCATGGCAACCCCTCGGCCTCCCCTCCGATCCTCGCCGAGCCCCGTGTGAGGGAAGCCTGTCGCCCGCAGTGCTCCTGAGTCCACATGCCTGCATTGCGTCGCCCCTGAATCACTTCGTCACCTCTCTCCTTTTTAACGCTCGAGTTTCATTGACGAACAACGTGCACAATAATGGCTTTCCGTTATTTTGCGTTCCTCTGTATTCTAGCATATACTCTTATCGAAGGAAACAGTGAGGCGCAATAGTGAATCTGTAATAAAGCTCATTCGGATGCATTTAGAGCTGCTGTTCCCGAACCCTGGTCCTGGGGTGTGCTTGTTTTAGTTTGTTACCCAGCACTTTATTAAACCATTAATGTAGTTAATTACACAGTTAACTCACCTCATTTGGTTTCTAGGGTCTGAATTAGGTGCTGATTTTAAGGTGAAAACACAAAAGCCAGCAGAGCTCTCCATGACCAGGGGTTGGGACCCCTGATTTAGAGCATATCATGTGTTGCATATGTTGTAAAATGCAAGCAATATGCATGAATGCTGTTTCGATCAAAAGCAATTTAATGAGCGCTACATCAAAGGGTAAGATGATGGTCATTAGTAATCACATGAAGATGGGGTTTGTCTTTGGGAGACAATGGGAGGTAAGAGACTGTGCAGTTGTAATGTTGGCAGGCGGTTCATTCAATTGAGTGATTTAGCCACAACCGATAGCGATCATCATTGCGCAAACCTACAACATAGCATTAAGCGCCATCTCTGAGGGAAGAGTAGAAGTGAAGAGACAGACTTTTCTTGTTCTTTAAGTGTTGGAAATTAGCCTTCGGCGATAAACATTTAAAGCAATGCATCTGATGCTTGTTTTGTTAACATTGTAACAATGCGTTTGCTATGTCCCTGACACATAAAAACACAACAATAAATATATATATATATATGACAACATATATGTTATTATTTTATTACAATGCGAGACATCTTCCGTTGGCACGGGACAAGGGACGAGTCAAAAGGCGGGAGAGTGCGGGACATCTGGTCACCCGGCTCTCCTCTGCGCCCCTGCCCACAGCCACGGCCACCGGCACCATCCCCAGCGCGGTGCTGTCCTACTCCGACTACATCTCCCGCCCCGAGGAGCACACTGGCGTGCTGCGCTTTGACAAGGACGAGACGGAGAAGCCCTGCCGCGTGGTCATCATTGACGACTCTCTCTACGAGGAGGAGGAGAGCTTCAACGTCACCCTCAGCATGCCCATGGGGGGCCGTCTGGGCCAGGAGTTCCCCTCGGCCCGGATCACCATCCTGCCGGACCTGGACGACGGTAAGGGCCCCCGCCATTCTGCAGCCAATAAGAATGTTCGCGCAGACCTGTGTCAGCTACTTTATTTGAGTTACTTTAACCTTGAGGTGCCCAGGTTTGGTCCTACTTGGCATGTTAGTGAAGGGCTGGAACAGAAGCCTGTACACCCGGTAGATCTCCAGGACAAAACCTGGGTGCCCCTGCTTTAACCCTTTAGACGCCAGTGAAATTCCTGCAAACTACTGACATTGATGTTAAAAGAAAAGTCAGAAGTAGTGTGTGTGCACCCAATACGTATTTGCAGGTGTTCGTTTGTGTTAAAAACTCACTGCAACACTGCCTTCCAGCAAAGAAATATCTTTATTGCTGACGTTTTGGTCTACGACCTTCAGAAAAGAAAACGACATTTAAAAAAATATATAATTTTAAATTGTACATAGTAACATTTTTCATTGGAAATTCTCAGGGATCTTCGGGACTGTTTTCAAATTTGACCAGCAGCTATGTTAGATATGGATCAAGTTCAAAGTTCAAAGGTCAAAGTTCAGACCAGTCTGCCCTGGAGGAGAACAGGCCTCCTCGGCGCTCGCCACACTTTCGCTTAGATTTATTCAGTGTTTATTCAGAATGGACAGACCTGTCCTCCGCATAGAATTGGATGTGTGGAGAAGTGTATTTGTGATTTATTTATTTAAATCATGTCAGGCGATTTCCTTGTTATCGGGCTGATTCTTTCATACTGCTGTTGCGTGACTCTGAGGCAAAGTGCGTAGAGGTTCAGTGCTGTGAAATTAAGGTTGTGATTTCTCTATACTGCATGTCTGTGAAACGGGTGAAACAACCAGTAGGCTTTTCAGTTCACCGAGTGGGGATGCAACGAGAACAAAAAAACTATCATATTCCCTATACACATCATTATTTTATTGGCAAAAGAATTGTTTTTACACACCCGCATGTATTTTTTTAAAGTTAATCCAACCTCTTTTACAACTGCGCCGGAGGTGCGCTATCATCTTAAGTCACGAAATTACAGAAATTGCGTTAGACACGCCCTAAAGCGCCACCATCTTCGCTTTGCGTCTGCGTTACTGACACCGTCCTAATTCACCAAAATAGGGCTCAAAGTGTCTTAATAGGGGGCTGGGCCACTACGAGCCACCAGGACAGCTTCAATGGGCTTTGGCATGGATTCGACAAGTGCCTGGAGCTCTATTTGAGTGATGCAACACGAATGAAATTACATCATTTGGTATTTTGTTTATAGTGGTGGAAAATGCTGTCTCAGGTGCCATTTCAGAATCTCCCATAAGTGTTCAATTGGGTTGAGATCTGCTGACCGAGACAGCCATGGCATGTGGTTTACATAATTTTCATGCTCACCAAACCTTCAGTGACCACTTGTGCCCTGTGGATGGGGGCATTGTCATCCTGGAAGAGATCACTCCCATCATGATAGAAATGCTTCATCATAGGATGGAGGTGATCACTCAGAAAGGCTTTGTATTTATTGGCGTTTATCTTGCCCTCTAAGGGGTTGAGTGGACCTAAACCAAGCCAGGAAAATGCACTCAACACCATAACAGAGCCAGCAGAACCCTTCATTCACTGTGTTTCCTTTATTTAGGCAGTTACCTGTAAACTCTTCTTGTATGAGAAAGCGTTTACTATAAATTTGTGTTAGCATTTTAACATGCGGTGCACAGACAGATGAGAGTGTAATTATCATTGGAGCTTAGGCATGAATGGAGCAGGGGGCTCTGAGGGCCGTAGAGATGGCTGGGTATGATAATCCACACGCCTGTGGTTCAGCATGAGCGTTCCCTCCTCTCCCCCTGCTCTCCGCCGTCTCCCCCGGAGGGGCCCTTATCGCTCATCTCCAAGCTCAGACACGCGGCGACCCCCCCAAGGCCGCCTGCTTTGTTTCCCAGCACCTCCGGAAGACTCCCGTAGGACGGTCAGGGTACAGTGGCACCGAAAGGCCCAACATATCGCAGCCTAAACTCCTGTAGGAGCTTTTTTTTCAACCACAATAAAACCCAGATAATTAGTGCACTTCTTTATCCAGATAATTAGCAGGACTTTTGCCATCCATTAACCTTTATGGGTCTGAGCCATTTGCCCGTTGTGTTCAGGGAACAAATGCGGGGGGAAATTATGCAAAATGAAGTGTTGATTGACGGAGGAATTAAAGTGTATTGCAGGAAGGAGTTGTAATTAGGATGTAAGTTAGTCTGTTTTGGCTGCATTATCTTGTTTTCCGCTTGTGATAAAAAATAAAATAAAAAATAAAAAACAAAACTGTGCATTGTAAGAATGTTAAGTATGGGATTTGGCTTGAATGAGGGAAAGAAAAGTGTGTAATTTGGCCCAGCGCAGATTCATCCTAGCTGGAAGGTACCCTCTCGATACCGCTGAGAATGGCTCAGTTTAATGAAGAGCTGGCGGAGTGCAAAAAAACAACTCTGACGAGCAACTCCCTACATGCCGCACATATCTGAGGAACAGGCCCCCTCGTGGAGTCATCCGCCGTGCGTCGTCAACGAGAAGCACACATCCCATCGAGGCAAGATGTCCAAGGCGATAACAGTTACGCCGTGGCTAGCGGCAACCCTCGCAATGTAAACAACCTTCCTCGGATGTACTGGCTCTCAGAGTCTGCTTTTCATCCCGTTTTGCACACCGGTGCTGCGGCCGTAGTCAGGAAGTGGCATGGCTCAGGCTCGAGCCCGCAGCGTCTGAGCAGGAAAGGGGCGTAAACGGCTGTATGCATTATAAAAAGAAAGTCCAATATCTCTGAAAAAAATAATTTGTTCTTGGGTCCCTGCAGTCAGCCAGTAAAAGCTCTCACTGTGAATAGTCCCAGCCTACACTCTCAGAAAACAAAGATACCACATTATATACCTAAGTACAAATGCTTGCCACTGTGGCAGGACCCCTGTAGGGCACTGAATTGCAGAGAAACATAATTATACCCTTGCAAGAAAAAGAATGTTTCTTGCAGTTCAAGCCTCATTTTCATTCCAATATGACTGCCAGTGTGAATAAGCATTCATTACCCTACCTGGGCACATATCTGTACCTTTCCTCAATTAGTAGTTTTTTCACTGGGAAAAGGCACAAAACCGTATCATGAAGGATCTTTGAAGGATCTTTACCTTTGAAGGTAAAATGACCACATTTTAAGCCCGAGGGGAAAACAGTGTACCCTAAATGTACCTTTTTTCTGAGAGTGTAGGCTGGGGCATCTGGCATCCACAGTGAGAGCTTTTACTGGCTGACTGCAGGGACCCAAAGACATATTCTTTTCAGAGATACTGGACTTTAAAAAAAATAATGCACACAGCTGTTTCCTTGCTTCCTTGCATTTGTCCAAAGTTATAATGCGCCTGACAGACAATCCTATTTAAGTGCGCACTTAGCCAACCATTTCAACCACTTGTATCTGATGGTATCTCCCACTCCCACCACCTGAGTTACTCCCCTGATGAAGTGGACACAACCAGGAAGTGAAGCCGGAGGGACAGGAGTTCCCTTGCTGCTGTTTCATATTGCTGTTTCACATTGCTCCCTTGGGAGTGTAGAGTTAGACAAACCTGGAACCGGGGTGTACTTGGATGTATTTCGCTCCGGCACGGGAGCAGAGATGCATGAGGTTGTTCCTCGCGCTCCACTCCTCACAGCGTAATCCAAGATGGTGCACGTTGACCTTCGACCTGCGGAGCTCCTGGGTATTCCGATCGGAGTGTCGGGACAGCTGCCTCCTCGGGGGTTCAGGAGTTGAGGTTTTTAATAGAATAGCGCTCTGTTCTTCTGGGAAATTCTGCTCATTCTTAATCCTGTTCGAAATGTCACAGATTGATTCCAAATAAACCGTGTGTGTGGGGGGAGGGGGGGTTCACGATTCAGTAGGAAGCAGAGTTTCTCCCTCATAGGTCACTGACTGGCTGGACGCCAGCCCGACCTTTCATGATTGTAATTAGAGCGAGGCAGTGGTAAATCGCCTCGCCACCAAAGTTATAATGTCCTCGTCAGACTAAACCATTTTCCCTCCACACTCATTACAAGCCGAAGTAGGCCAAGGACATTTAGTTTAATCTTTTGTCCATTTGCCGTCGTCAACTTTCAAGTCTTACAGTTTGTTATTGTGCCACATGAATGTGTGAACGTAAGTGGCATATAGATTTTCCCCCAGCTCCACGAGCGAGATTAGAACTTCTGAGTCCATCCTGGAAGGGGTCACAGAGGAACAAAGCTGAGGGTCAAGAGTTTAATACCGTTAGAACGGGTCCTTCCTGTCTGACGCAGGGTCACTGAGAGCGCTCCATTCACCCTGCCCGTGGGAGGCCGGCTCCGGGATGCAGGGAATATTCAACTTCTCTTTCAGTACTGTCACGTGTGTGTGTGTATATGTGTGTGTGTGTGTGTGTGTGTATATGTGTGTGTGTGTGTGTGTGTGTGTGTGTGTGTGTGTGTGTGTGTGTGTGTGTGTGTGTGTGTGTGTGTGTGTGTGTGTGTGTGTGTGTGTGTGTGAGTATGTGTATGTGAGTGTATGTGCGTGTGCACGTAAATGTGTGTGAGTGTGCATGCATGTGTGTGTCTGAGTATATGTGTGTGTCTGTGTGTGTGTGTGTGTGTGTGTGTGTGTGTGTGTGTGTGTGTGTGTGTGTGTGTGTGTGTGTGTGTGTGTGTGTGCATTTCTGTGTGTCTGAGTATGTGTTCACTCACTGGAAAGGAGTGCTGTCTGCCCTCCTCACTTTAGTATAAAGAAAACAAGCTCTGTCAGCACTTCTGGCCAAATCCAAGTGTGTCCATGAAAAGGAAATTAGTTCTAGGATATAAAACTGAAAAAATGACACATTAAACAGAAAATCTGTCTGTAAATCAGAGTCAGTTCCTCCTAATGGTATTCTCTGTGTCTTTGGCATGCACTGTTGGAAATGCTTTGCTGAACTGCTGCTGTTTGCTAAATTGTCTGATTATTCCAGGAATGAAGAATCAAGGAGGTAGAGGTTGTACGCCCTCCATTTAAAAATGTGTAGGTTGGTCTCTGGAACCTTGAGCATGAACACATCCTGTTTAACCTAAAACCAGCCAAGTCTCAAAAGTGTCTCATGCGTACCATTTTTCGACAGCGTAATCCCATTGACTTAATGTAGCGTGACCAAAAATGGGTGATGAACAGTCTTCCGTTACGCGTACCCGGTTGCCTACGTCGGTATCTGATTTGAAGACACGCTGGGATATCTAGTTAAGAATGCACCGGTCCACCACGGTGAGCACTCTTCCGACTACGATCTCTGGAGAGCCTGTAACCCGATCGGCCGTTTGTTCCAAACGAGCGCAGTGTGACGCAAGCCCTGCAGTGGCGACCGTGCCCGTGTGTGTCGCAGGATCCGATTTCGCAGGCGCCAGCGTGCGTTAGATTAGCGGTGAGGCAATCGGCCTGGTTTCTGTGTGGGCGCGCGCGGCTGACTGCGAGCGTTAGTGGAACGGGCTCGGAGTCGTTAGGAGGCAGGAGGGGGGAAAGCCGTCAAGAAAGCTCTGCGGTCTGGAAAAGAGACGGAGGGGGTGGGGGGCGCCGTGGATTCATTACCGTCTGTCTGTCAGACTGCTCCTTAAAGGGCTTTAGAATGAAGAATGCAATCCTGCTTTCTTTCCTTTACGGGTGACAAAGATACCCCCTCCGCCATGAGGTTGTCAAATGGAATTCGTTAGCCGCCCCTGTCTCACGTCTTGCTGATGGGTGGGTGGGATGGATGTATGGGGGAGAGGGTCGGTCGTTTTGTTCAACACCTGTCCCTGCCAGTGAGGGGACGGACCCCCCCCCCACCCCAATCCTCCTCCCTGGGGTGGGCTGGAGTTTCAGCAGCTGTGCCCTGTCCAGTGAGGCCGCATCCGGGCCCGGGGAGCTGCTGCCCCCTGTCGAAATCTTCAGCGGCAGCGGTGAGCTCACAGGATTCTTTTGGCACAGCTGCTCCAAAAATATTCTTACTCGGCAACTTCCTGTAGCTGCGAGGGTCCCCTTTAACCATGCAGCAAAATGAGCCTCGAATGTGGCGAGAGAGAGAGAGTGTGACATACTCAGGCTCAAGTTCAGGCTTTAGGGGGCTCAGCTTTGTCACCTCGCCCACTGGATCCCCTTCACACATACCCTTTCTCACTCACACACACACACACACACACAGAGAAACGTGCACACATATGCACGTGAGCACACTCACATACACACACACACATACAAACCAAGAAATGCAACAAATTCACACACGAGCACACATACACACGCAAGAATGTGCACACGTACACAGGTGAGCACACACACACACACACACACACAGAAACATGCACACACACTCAACGCACTCACACAAACACAGACACACACGTACACATGCGGGCACTCTCAGACACTCAGACACACACAAACACGCACACACACTCACACACACACACACACACTCACACAGGCACACACATACACACATAGACTTCTATCTGCAGAATACTTCCTGTTGTTAGTTAGGAGGTGCACAAAGGCCTACAGTACAAGCGCATTTACTGTATTTCAGCGCAGAATCCATTAGAGCGTGTCTTCATGCAGAAGTAATTGCTGTGCAGCACAGACTAAATTGCCTACGTTTGCATCCAGGACAGAGCCGCTCACCGCCGAGGCCCTAAAACATGAACATGCATGCACTGGCAGAGGAGACTCCTGACTTGTACATTTTTCTGTGTGCTCTTCATAAAGGTGTCATTATGACCCAGATTTAAAGCATTGGGGGGGGGGGGGGGGATGAGTCGGAGCAGGGAGCAGAACCTATCATTATCCAGACCGCTAAGGAACTGGAGCAGATCAAATCAGAGTGGGGGGTGAGGAGGGTGCTCTCCCGTCCTCTCTTCTCCTGTCCTATTCTCTCCTGTCCTCTCCTGTCCTATTCTCTCCTCTCCCTTCCTCCCCCATCCTTTACTCTCCTCTCCTGTCCTCTCCCATCCTTTCTTCTCCTCTCACCTCCACTCCTCTCCTCTCATCTCATCTCCTCTCCTCTCCTGTTCTTCTCCTGTCCTCTGCTCTTTTCTCCACTCCTCTCCTCCCCTCTCTTATCCGCTGTCATTGTTCGTTGACTGATCAGCCTTTGAAACCCTGCAGACCCGGCAGGTGTACCTGAGGCTTGTGTCCCGGGAGAGAGAGATGGCAGACCCTCTGTTACAGCAAGGCATGTGGCCTCTGTATCAAAGCCGTTTGTCATTTCCTTGAGCCTGAAAGAATGTGTGGAGTATACATATATTTTTTATTCATACCTTTGATATTTGCTTGGAGGTTGTGTGTGTCTCTGCAAGTCCACTGTGCTTTTTATAGATTCATATTCTCACTATTCACTTTGTGAATCTCCTTGTAAAAGGTAATATGTGAAAAACCCAAAATGGAGTGAATATATTTTTAATCCATATACCTAGCATATATATCTTCACATTTTAGGCATTTAGCAGATGCTCTTATCCAGAGCATCTTACAGCATACAATCCATTTATACAGATAGACGCATTGAAGCGATTCGAGTTAAGTACATTACTCAAGGGCACACTGGCGCTGCTCCACGTGGGAACTGAACCTGCAACCTCTGAGGGACAAGCCCAGTTCGCTAACCATTACTCTACACTGCCGTTGGACTATATTTCAGAATATATACTGTAAGTTCCCAGGGTTCACTTGTTGTCAAACAGCAGGAGGTATCCAGTCCACAGAGGCCCATCTACACGGTGTCAACCAATTTATCCAGCAGCCGAAACCCACTGCAATCTCTCTCCGTAATCAAAGCCACATTGTGCGGTAAGAATGACACCACAGGCAGTGCATAAAGTTCAAGCCTAATTAAAACGGCTCGTACGAGTAGAACAAGACCTGCGGGGAGGCCTGATTCACAGCGGTTTTCTCCCAGCGCACCCTTTTTTTAACGCCAGGGTTTAACATCAGTGCCAGGGTCTCGTGAATTGTTCTTTTTTCCCCATCGTTTCCCGAAGTATTTAAAGCTGAGGGGAAGAGACAGAGTGCAGAGAGCTCGGAGGCCTGTAGTTTGTTCCTTATAATCGTTTGTCGGTGGGGGGGCGGCTGTTGGCAAGCGCCGGCTGTTCATCTGCTTACCATGCTCCCTAATATCGGGTCCAGATGCGGAGAGGGAGAGCAGAGGAGCGCCGGCCAAACTGATGTGTCTGCCAAGTGCAGGTGCACGGAGGCCCGGGCCAGCATGATTACGTTTTTCGTTGTGGGGAGCTTGACTTCTGGGGAACCGAAAACACACAGTATCAGCCTTTTTTGCATATATATACTTCTAATCTCACAGATTAAACTGGTCGATGTGATCAAATTCAGGACCTTAATTCTTCCCTAAATGATTTCATATAGAGTGTAGATCCACAGTAAATTGGAGAAAATATGACAACCTGTATAATTAGCTTTACCACCCTTTTGTTCACTCCTCTGTTTGCAAGCTTTCAATTTAGACAACCGAATATCCTTGCTTTATACATTTTGAAATTATGTGCACAATTGACCTCAATCGTGTGTTGCTTTTGGAATTCATGAAAGGTTTAAACCAAGGTTCCCGAGCGGCCTTTCAATTTCCAGACATTTTTTTAGCGTAGCAGCTGAAAAGGATGCGAGAGGTTTTTCATTGCCGTGTAAAATGAACGGCTGGGCAAGGCCAGTGAAATGCCTTTATGTGGGGCTGCTTTGTCCAGAACCGACATGCATCAGAAGAAAATAGTCTGTTTTTATCTTCCATGACAAGAAGAGGCACTTTATTTGAAGTGTATCGGTGAATATGAGAGAATAAAATAACTTGTCAAGCAGCTGTCAAAGGAGATTGGCGTAAACAGAGGCTTCCTGTGCTAGGCAGCATTTCTTTTGACGGAATGTTCTTCAGAGAGCTGCTGCCCCCCCAAAAAAATATTCAGCCCCGACACCACAGGCCATCTCCTGAATCCAGGGCAGGAACGGAAGCGAAAGGTTTTTCTCCAGGGGAAAGGAGCGAGAGATATTATTCTCTCTGTCAGCCTGTCATCGGGTCAGGAGGCACCCCCCCTTCCCCACCGAGAACAGACCTGGCAATGGAGAAGCAGAAGGTTCAACCTGATCTGGGACCTTATTAGCGTTGCCACCAGCCTTGGCACTTGGACCGAGGGCAATTAGCCGTGAATCTGCATGGCGGACGGCCAGGTTAGTCATGATGGAGCACGCTCGGGTGCGTCTGGGCGCGCTGGGCTGGCGTTCCGCGCCACGCGGGACCCAATTTGTTGTCGTTAAGACTCAAGGTACCCCTGCGCCTAGGAGCCTCCCTCCACTGGGTAATGAGAGGCTCCGGGAGCGCCTGTCTTCGCACGGCGTAGGGAAATACGTTCCTGGGCTGGAGCCTTTGCAGGTAATGTGATACGGGCGGGGCCGCCGAGGTGGTGGCGGTGAGGGAGCCAGCGGTTTGTCTTTCAGCTAATGGGCCATGGCCCTTTGAAACCTGCTGTTTTTCTGTTTTGGAGATGAACCTTATCTGATTGCCAACCCCCAACCCCCGGCCACCGGGGTCCAATTACTGGTGGAGCACGCACCCTCCGTCTGACTACAGCTGTGAACCCCACTGTGTTTGGTTCGTCTACCGCAACAAGACGGCGACAACTTCATAGCACAGCCCCCGCGGCAGTGCACGTTGTTCATTAGAGCATCACGTCTGCGCAGGTAGAGGAGGAAACTCTTTGTCTGCGCAGATAGCAAAGAATGCCCTTTCCCTCCGCTGGAATTTACATTCACATGCGCTATCCTGTAGCTCGAATGCTATTTTCAAGGCCAAATTCTTATCTCCTTTCTCCACAGGCCACAAATCCCAAGTGTTTACCACAGAGACGTTTTTCTCATGGGGTCCGATTTGTTTTAGTGATTTTTTAAGCTTGATGTAAATCATTTCAGAGTTTGAAATACACAGAGGAGTTGAGATCAGGTCTTAGTGAGGTATGGGACGTATCCTGCAAGCCGATCCAAATATTTAAGTCCTACAGTAAGAACAACTGACAGTTCCACTTTTAAGTGTGTCTTTCCCTTTTAAAATTGAGTCACTAAATTTGGTGTTATGCCATGCTGCAACTTTACCCATATCCAGCCTTCAATCCAGATGTTTACATTCGTTTAATATATACACCACATAAATTATTTGTCTTAACTATTTGATTCCCTGCTGTGATTCATTTTGGTATGTAAGACACTGAAGTCTTTGTTTAAATAGACTACAGAGCATATACAGAACACATGCAACACCTCACATTCACACTCTGAGATGTGCCATAGGTGACTACATAAATAGAAATCGGATATGACTTTTGTTATTCACTGTCATAGAAACACAATACGGCCTTGTTGGCAAGTGCAGCTATCCCCTTGAGAATTGACAGTGGCAGTTAACTCCTTCCTCCAGGGACCACGGTAATGCATCAAGTGAATCCCATCCAAAGCTGTCACTGATGTCATTAACTGAAACCTGGATGAATGACACCATGACATCATTAGTGTGCAGTATCAACACAGTGTGCATGGCCTATATTTATTTTGGTTTGACGTAGGAAATAGCTGTTTATTTTTTTTTTAGCTCAACGGTCCGCAGTCCTTCCTGTTGAGAGTGTAAGAGGCTAGATAAAATAATGACCTTACTCGGTGATCTAATCAGACAGGGGTCCTTGTACGCTTGAGCAAGGCTCTTAACCTGAGTTGCGTCAGCAAATATCTAGCTGTATAAATGGTTTTGTACGCAAAGAAATGTAAACAGTGTTGTAAATGTAAAGTTGCTCTGGATAAGAGCATCTGCTAAATGCCTGTAAGGTAATCTAATGCGATGGGACATCCTATCCCAGCATGCCCCATCTGACTGGTTCAGTTCACCGTAGTCACCAGGGCCCCCCCCCCCCCGCCCCATGGCCCTCAGGTTGAACACCACACGGCCGTCACGTCAGACCCGATGAAAGCGGGCGCTCTTTGGAATGACATAACGACGAGGCCCTACACACTTTCTAAGTGCCGTCTTTGAGTTGGGAGTTTCCTGTGTCAGGCTCCTCGAAGTAGCCTTTCCAGGGATGCCGAGATATTATTTCTTGTTACCTTGCTTTATGCAGAATCTGGGAGTATGAGAGCGAATGAATGCCTAGAGTGTTTGATCAGGTGTCCCTTTCCCCCCAAGCAACCTGGCCCACCTGCACACTGCGTCAGGCCACCAGGCCCACCTGCACACTGCGTCAGGCCACCTGCTCAGCAGGAGCAAATGTGTTTGTCCCAATTTTATCCTTACTGTTTTATTTTTTGTCTCCACCAAAATGACTGAGGAGAAATGTAAAACTGCATAATTACGGAGAGGGTTTGTTAAGTGTCTTAGCAGCAATTACAGCTGCGAAAGCATTGGCCGCAAGCTAGTTAGGAAGTACAAACAATTGCACACTTGATTGTGGGTAATTGCCGCCATAACAAGGCATTTTACGCAAATAGTTTGACGCAAATTGAGGTCGTACGCTCCAGTCTCCTGCAGGGAAAATCGGCCTTACTGCAAGTCAGAGAAGTTCTGTGCGGTCTCTCACTGACTCATCCTTCCGTCTTCTTCTGCATTTCTCCAGCACCCGTCTTCTACTTCGGCGACACGCAGTACCATGTGGACGAGAGCGACGGCTTCGTGGAGGTGCGGGTGTGGAGAACCGGGACAGACCTCTCCAAAACCGCCACCGTCACCGTGCGATCCCGCAAGATGGACCCGGTGTCTGCCGAAGGTAGGCTCCACTCTTGGGCCTGGGTGTCCCTCAGCATCACTAACAGGCTCATTGATCTTCCCTGCACTCCCGTTCCCTCAAAGAGCAGAAATGTCCCCCAAAAAAGGAACAGAAAGGCGCAGCAGTTTGTAGGAACAGCCATTAAACGGTGAATGGTTGCTATGAAAAAAGGGTCGTCTCTCAACAACATTTCAGGCACCCGTGGTATCGGCTGTGTCTCCCTGTGAAGAGGTATTGTAGATTGTGGTCATAAATTATATATGGTGTGCAACCACAGGGGTATATGGGAGTAATCTCTCTCTTCTCCAGGACTGAGTCAGGGTTTATTTTTCACAGTTAAAATTATCTTCAGCTGTCAGAATTGCCATTCCTGAGGGTCCTGTAAATGATTACAGGGTATTTAAATTGTACTATATCCTCTAAGAAATAGGCATTACCCGCAGGTTTTCATAGGATCCACACAATAATATTTATTAAACAAAATATATACTTCGTCTTCGGGGGGTTTGGTGTAGGCTTAGAGAGAATCGGGCGAATCTTCAAGGAGGTGCCTCGTGTACAACAACATATTTCAGCAGACCCGAGGAAGGGGTCTGTGTTTTGAGCGAACCCTGAAGCGGGCATGTCGGTTTGTTCTGCGGGGCAAGATCGTCCGAGCTCAGGAATGCAAACACAGACGAGCCGCTGCGGTCTGACACGGCCTGGGGCGCTGTTTAGGTGCGGGCGAGCAGGCGAGCGTTGGGGTTCAGGTTATTTTGAGTGTGAGGAATGTGTTCTTTTCTCCGCGTCGAAAGCACACACACACGCGGCATTGTTTAACAAAACATACAATAAATTAAAAAAACGTTGTCAGGAGTAGGACTTGTGTCTTTTTAAACTCTCCGCCCGAATCCCCCACTAACCCACCCCCTCCATATCTTCTGCCCTGAGAAATCTCAGTATCCCTCTCCCTCCTTTCTGCGGCGGTTCCCTCTTTTCTTTCTTAACTCACTCTCAAAATATTGTTTCTGCGTTATCTAATCTCTGCCAGTTCAGTTGAACCAGCGCGCATTACTGGGTCATGAGCACGTGGGAAAAGAGAAAGTGATATGCCATCATCGGCTCGGCGCTCAAAGCCCTTCAGCTAAATCACACGATTGCGCCCTTAAAGATACCGAACGGCCAGCAGTGAACCCTTAATCCTGTGACAAATCCCAAACGCTCAGCGCTGTCTGAGTGAGAAAGTTTATTCATCTGTCTGTTTCTCATCTTTACTCTCTTGTACAGTATCTCTCTGCTCCTTGGTGAGTGAGTGACTGAGCGAGGATCACCATGCCAACGTCTTTTATTTAAGAATTTCATTGATTGATTTTCCGTTCTCAAATATTCTTGAGACAGATGGCAACATGAGATGTTGCCATGCCAACATCTGATCTAAAAATGGACAGGGACAGTGGCTTCCATACTTGCTTGGTTTAAAGCCCTCTTGCCTAAGACTGAAGCCCTTGCGTCCCTCCCCCAATGCTGCAGCTGGGGTGGACTATGTGGGGATCAGCCGAAACCTGGACTTCGCCCCCGGGGTGAACATGCAGACCCTGCGGGTGACCATCCTGGATGACCTGGGCCAGCCCGTCCTGGAGGGGGTGGAGAGGTTTGATCTGACCCTACGCATGCCCATGAACGGCATCCTGGGGAAGCCAGACAAGGCCGTCGTCTTCATCAACGACTCCGTCTCTGACCGTGAGTGGGCACCCGAAAAACGTGTTACGAGTGCTCGCAAATTCACATCCGTTTTTTTCCCCCCTTTGTACATGCTCTACAACAGGGGTGCCCAGGTTTGGTCCTCGAGAAATACTGGGTGTCCAGGCTTTTGTTCCAGCCCTTCACTAGCACACCTGATATCACAAATCCCTTCACTAGCACACCTAATTTCACTAATCCCTTCACTAGCACACCTGATTTCACTAATCCCTTCACTAGCACACCTGATTTCATGAATCCCTTCACTAGCACACCTGATTTCATGAATCCCTTCACTAGCACACCTAATTTCAGGAATCCCTTCACTAACACACACCTGACTTCATTAATCAACTGCTCGTCAAGACAATGAATATTCGAATCAGGTGTGTTGGTGCTGGCTGGAACAAAAGCCTGCACACCCAGTAGATCTTTACAACCAAAGCTGGGCACCCTTGTTCTACAACAACCTTAAAAACTGCCTCTATGTGGCATTAGAAGCATGATTTAGCTGACTATGGAATCAAATGATTATGAACATGTTTACTGGAATGCCACTGATTTAAGTCGTTTTTTTTTGTAAAAACGATCAACCGATTGATTAACATGCCCAATGTATTATTTTGGGGGGATTTTTTTGTGATCGATTGACTTTTCTTTTTTTTTCTCCGTTAGTCCCTAAGGTGCAGTTCCGGGACGCCGTGTACACGGCGAATGAGAACGAGGGCCAGATCTCGGCCACGGTTTACCGCAGCGGCGACATCAGCTACAAGTCCACGGTGCGCTGCTACACACGCCAGGGCTCCGCCCAGGTCATGATGGACTTCAATGAGCGACCCAACACCGACGCCTCCATCGTCAGCTTCCTGCCCGGTGAGAGGCTGGCGTTTTTTTGTGATCGATTGACTTTTTTTTTTTTTTCGTTAGTCCCCAAGGTGCAGTTCCGGGACGGCGTGAGAACGAGGGCCAGATCTCGGCCACGAAAAATGGCCACTGAATTGAAATGCAATTGACCCCATATCCTGATACAGCTTTTTTCACGGATGCAACTCATGTACTATCACAAAAAAACACATTATATCACTAATTGATTGGAATATAGCCAAAATTGCAATGCTTTGGGTGAAAAGCAGTGAGGCATATTAATGAGGAATATTATTGTTGACTAGAGATCATATCATAGAGATTAAGAAAACATTTCAACATCACCATTCACAGCTTAGTAGTGTTGTCCAAAGCATTTTTGTGATAAACTACACCCTCTGCCAAATGTGTTGGCTTACCGCAGCCATGTTTTTTTTGCGTGGCAATTTTATTTATAATATCTTGTTAGAGGAGAGGGCAGTGAAGATTTGTGAAGAATATATGGCGATGCATATGAATGATATGGGGGGAGGTATACTTTAAACCTTTTTTTTAAAAATCCCAAATGGTGGACAGAAAGTTGAAACTGCACTGTTGTACATCTTGGGACAGCACACCAGTTGCATCCATGAAAGAAGTTGCGATACTCCCGATGGATTATCCACCTCCTGATGGAAGGTCTGAAGAGTGTCTAGCTGTCTGTCTGTCCATAACGATATTGCCATTGAGGTACTTATGCGTTTGTCAACTCAGCTCATGGCTCCATGAAAGACAGCGAAAGCAGTAAGTCAGTCATAGGAAGCAGAGGTTGTCATAAGTGACATGTCTCCGTTTTCATGCACTGGTGTCATACTTCCTCCGCTCTGAAAGGGATGTTTGTTTTCTGGAAACGAAAGCAGAGAAAGCATTGGGAAAGAGATGATTGCAGTCCAGGCGCTCAGTGCCTCTCTCGCTCTCTCTCTGTCTCTCCCTCTCTCCCTCATGTCCAGGGGAGACGGAGAAGCCATGTGTCCTGACTCTCGTCAATGATGCGATCCACGAGGAGGACGAGGAGCTGAGGCTGGTGCTGGGGAGCCCCAGGAGCGAGTCCCCATTCGGGGCGTCCATCGGGGTCCAGAACGAGACGCTCGTCAAGATAAAAGACGGCGCGGACAGTAAGGGCCCCCTGTGAACGCTGACGAGTGTCAGGCGCGCTCCTCCTTCTGCAGCGCAGCCTCTGGCACGAAGCCGCCATCAAAGCCCAACACTTCCTCTCTGTCTGTAATTAACGATTACTGGCTGATTATTAAAAACCACAGTCACTGTTCTGGATCTGGGGGTAAAAACATTTAATAACCTTTCTCTTCCCTTTGTATGACAGGTTTTGTGGCTTGAACTTCGGAAATATCAATGATTAGACCGCAACTTACTGTTCGATAGCTCTAGCGACGATCTCTAGCCATGTTAATGCACTCTTGTAAGCCGTTTTGGATAAGAGCGTCTGCCAAATAAGTTTAGATAAATTGTAAATTGTATGTGGCAGGCATGGACTCCCTAACACCTGCCCGCTTGTGTCTTTCCAGGGGCCATCATCAGGTTCGGGGAGACCAAGTTCAGCGTGAGCGAGCCGAAGGTGGCAGGGCAGGTGTCGGTGGTGAGGGTCCCTGTGCTCAGGGTCGGAGACACGTCCAAGGTGTCGGTGGTGCGGGTCCACACCAAGGATGGCTCTGCCACCTCAGGGGAGGACTACCACCCCGTGTCCGAGGGTGAGCAGGGAATCAATGCCACCAATGTAGAATGCTTTGTTTTTAAGGTTAAGAACATACAGGTAACTGCCAAAATAAAAGCAACACTTTGGTAACCCGGGGGGGGCACTCAAAGTGCTCTGGCCTGGGATAGGAGAGTCCGAGTTAGGGGCGGTTGGCTCATTCATAACGGGGGGGTGCACCAGTACTGGCCATCCTGCCCCCCCCGATGGACCCTTGGGGGTACTGCGTCTGTTTAAAGGATCCCTCATTTACTCAGGTGATGCCTTTATTTTGGCAGTTATCTGTAGTGTAATAACATTTATGGAACCGGGCTTGTAACTCAGATGTTACGGGTTCAATTCCCAGGTGGTACCTAACACGAAATGCTCCATTAATTTCTCAAATGGATTGTACGTAAAACAAAATGTTATGCTGTATAAGTCGCTCTGGGTAAAGAGCGTCTGGTAAATGCTTAAATGTAAACATAAATGTAGTTTCCTTCTAGCTGAGCTGACATATTTTTGTTAGTATTGGCTCATTGAGCCTAGATACAAACATCTTCTTGTCTGGAAAGTCTTATACATGAATAGTGTTTTTAATGATTAGCACAGATCTTGTGTGACTGTGTGTACAGAAAGGCTCCTGTATCCACGTCATCGCATCAAAACATATTCAAAAGGAACTCATTTACAATGACATTTACAGTCTTACGTAACATAATTATGCTCTCAGTTTTGTTCATAAGCAAATATGTGCATTACCCAATGACTCCTAGTTTTTCATGCCCACTGTGTCATTGCTTCAGGTTCTATATATATTTTACACACCATTTGCCTGTACTTTCAGTGGACATATTTCATGTTCGGTACTATTATTGGATTTTATTAAAAGCCTGGAAATAACGCAGACATTCTGAAAAGGGCACGCAATGTGTCTGTCTAAGTCTGGCTGACAGGGAAAGGCTAAATAGATACCTATGACTGATGGGATGGGTGTTGCCCGATAATTCCATACAGGATTGATTACGTGAACCCAAAGATGGCTCTTCTCAAAAGATACCATTGTAAATCTATGCTAATCTGTACGCATTATATAAATATGTATAGTTTATTCCCAATAGTGAGTAATTTGCAAGATTTACTGGAGAAATATGTGCTTTGGTGCACTCCTGACTTATGTCAATACACAGAGCGAATATGTCCATTATTGAGACATTAAATTCTGAAAGAAAGCTGAAAATTGTTACAAAAACAGGGGCATTGTGCTCGACAGAAGGCAGCTCTCTGTACAAAAGCCTTGCCAAACGTAACCACAGCAACTCGCTAAGTATTCAGTCGTGCTTTCAGCCAACTCAATAAAATTCAAGGCTTTCCTTCAACTGTCACTGGGGGAAGTTTTGCAGTTTTGAGACTAGTAACTGGAGCTGTGTCGATTTCATGTGTTAAAAAGAGGAAGCACTCTGCCTCACTAGATATTCAGTTCAAGGAGGGAGAAACACAGCACTTTGTGGAGGTGGAAATCCTGTTCGATGGCGTTCAAGAGATGAGGGAGGCCTTTACCATCCATCTGAAGCCAGACGAAAACATGGTGGCAGAGACTCAGGTGGGAAACCGATGAACGTGAAGTGCAGATAAGCACAATCTGTTAGTGTGTTGGGATGGAGCTGCGGTTGTTTCTTGGAATACGCGTGGTCTAAATTGTAAATGTTATTTCCAGCTGCTGTGCTGATGTTGCTTCACTCCCTTGTATAATCTTTCTTAAAACTCGCTGCTGCCCCTGTTGGTCAAATCTGGTAATGATCTGTCACATCCAATCCATATTAAGTTTAATATATTATTTTGTAATGTTCCCCATGAACAATTTTTTCCTCTAAATTAACTGTAAAATAGACAAGATGTGTTGCTTTTTTTTTTTAGCTTGACTTAGTTAGAACCATAGCCAACCTGTTAAAGTTCACACATTTTCCAGAAATGTATTTTCATTTGTATCTCCAACTGGCACTCCCATGTCAACTGACAGATGAACAAAGCCATCGTTTACATCGAGGAGATGAACAGCATGGCGGACGTCACCTTTCCCTCCGTGCCCCGGGTGGTGTCCCTGCTGCAGTACGATGACACCGGCAGGACCAAGGACGCCCTGCCACCCGTGGCGGGATATCCCGTCGTCTGTGTCACGGTACATTGGTTACCCGTCTCTAAAGCACCGCTGCGCAAAAACAGAGTCAGAGGGGGGCAGGTTCCAATAGCTGTCTCCTTTTATTTAATGGGTGTAATTGTTTTAGTCAACTGAACGGTGAACTGAGGTTAAAATTAATAAAACCCAAAAAGAGCAGGGCTGACCTTGAAACAGACCGCAGTGGTTAAAGATCACACGTGTCCATTCAAAATGCTTTACTGGTATGACATATTTGGATATATTGCTAGAGCTTTCCATAAGCAAGCATTAAACACGTATGTGTACGAGGTGCATCTCAATAAATTAGTGGAAATATTGGAATATCGTGGAAAAGTTAATTTATTTCAGTAATTCAATTCAAAAAGTGAAACTCATATATTATATAGATTCATTACACACAAAGTGAAATATTCCAAGCCTTTATTTGTTTTAATTTTGATGATTATGGGTTACAGCTAATGAAAACCCAAAATTCAGTATCTCAGAAAATTAGAATATTGTGAAGAAGTTCAATATTGTAAACTCACGGTGTCACACTCTAATCAGCTAATTAACTCAAAACACCTGCAAAGGTTTCCTGAGCCTTTAAATGGTCTCTCAGTCTGGTTCAGTAGGCTACACAATCATGGGGAAGACTGCTGACTTGACAGTTGTCCAGAAGACAGTCATTGACACCCTCCACAAGGAGGGTAAGCCACAAAAGGTCATTGCTAAAGAAGCTGGCTGTTCACAGAGTGCTGTATCCAAGCATATTCATAGAAAGTTGAGTGGAAGGGAAAAGTGTGGTAGGAAAAGGTGCTCAAGCAACAGGGATAACCGCAGCCTTGAGAGGATTGTCAAGCAAAGCCCATTCAAGAATTTGGGGGAGCTTCACAAGGAGTGGACTGAGGCTGGAGTCAGTGCATCAAGAGCCACCATGCACAGACGTATCCAGGACATGGGCTACAACTGTCGCATTCCTCGTGTCAAGCCACTCCTGAACCAGAGACAGAAGCATCTTACCTGGGCTAAGGAGAAAAAGAACTGGACTGTTGCTCAGTGGTCCAAAGTCCTCTTTTCAGATGAAAGTACATTTTGCATTTCATTTGGAAATCAAGGTCCCAGAGTCTGGAGGAAGAGTGGACAGGCACAAAATCCAAGTTGCTTGTCCAGTGTGAAGTTTCCACAGTCAGTGATGATTTGGGGTGCCATGTCATCTGCTGGTGTTGGTCCACTGTGTTTTCTCAAGTCCAAAGTCAACGCAGCCGTCTACCAGGAAATTTTAGAGCACTTCATGCTTCCTTCTGCTGACAAGCTTTATGGAGATGCTGATTTCATTTTCCAGCAGGACTTGGCACCTGCCCACACTGCCAAAAGTACCAATACCTGGTTTAATGACCATGGTATTACTGTGCTTGATTGGCCAGCAAACTCGCCTGACCTGAACCCCATAGAGAATCTATGGGGTATTGTCAATAGGAAGATGAGAGACACCAGACCCAACAATGCAGACGAGCTGAAGGCCGCTGAAGGGCTTCCATAACACCTCAGCAGTGCCACAGGCTGATCGCCTCCATGCCATGCTGCATTGATGCAGTAATTCATGCAAAAGGAGCCCCGACCAAGTACCGAGTGCATATACATGAACATACTTTTCAGAAGGCCGACATTTCTGTATTAATATTCTGAGATACTGAATTTGGGGATTTCATAATCCATAATCATCAAAATTTAAAGAAATAAAGGCTTGAAATATTTCACTCTGTGTGTAATGAATATAATATGTGAGTTTCACTTTTTGAATTGAATTACTGAAATAAATTAACTTTTCCACAATATTCTAATTGATTGAGATGCACCTGTACTGCACCAGCATGCCCTTGGATTTTTTTCATTCTGAATCGGCACAGCATTAGTCCAAATTTTAGCACAAATATGAACACCTCAGATTTTCTTCTCCCTTGAGAATATTTTAGTCGTCACTTTGCCGTTGCTTCTTTATGCATTATTCACAAATCTCTCTGTCACCAGGCCTGCAACCCGAAATACTCCGACTATGACAAAACGGGCTCCATCTGCTCCAGCGAGCACATCAACGACACGCTGACCCAGTACCGCTGGCTCGTCAGCGCCCCCACGGGGCTGGATGGGGTAACCAGCCCCATGAGCGAGGTGGACTTCAACACCTTCTTCACTTCCTCCAAGCTCATCACCCTGGACTCCATCTACTTCCAGGCCGGGTCGCGGGTCCAGTGCGCCGCCCGCGCCGTCAACTCCAACGGAAATGAGGGCCTGGAGCTCAGCAGCACCATAGTGTCAATCAGTGTGGAAGAGGGTGAGACACACACTCACACATGCACACGCACACACACCCACACACATACTCACCCACACACACTAATTTACATACTCACACACACACACACACACACACACCACACACATACTCACCCACACACACTAATTTACATACTCACACACACACACACACACACACACACACACACACACACACACACACATACTCACCTACACACACTCAATCACATACTCACACACACACACACACACACACTCACACATACTCACGCACACACACACACACACTCACCCACTCACCCACACACTTACACGCACACACATACACACACACACACACACTCACTCACAAACCCACACACACACACACACACACTCGTACATGCACACACACTCATACTCACACACACACACACTCACATACACACACACACCCACACACATACTCACCCACACACACTCATTCACATACTCACACACACACACACACACACACTCACTCACATACTCACACACACACACACACACACACTCACACACACACACACACACACACACACACACACACACACACACACACATACTCACCCACACACACTCATTCACATACTCACACACACACACACACACACACACTCACTCACTCACTCACATACTCACACGCACACACACACACACATACTCACCCACACACACTCATTCACATACTCACACACACCCACACACATACTCACACAGACACACACTCACCCACACACACTCACACACATACTCACACGCACACACACACACACACACACACACACACACACTCACTCACTCACATACTCACACGCACACACACACACACACACATACTCACCCACACACACTCATTCACATACTCACACACACCCACACACATACTCACACACACACATACTCACACACACACACACACACACACATACTCACACACACACATTCACTCACATACTCACACACACACACACACACATACTCACACACACACACACTCACCCACTCACCCACACACTCACACACACACACACACACACACACACACTCAAACCCACACACACCCATACACACACACACACACACACACACACGCACACACACACCCATACAGGCACACACACACTAGGAATCATCGACAGGCTTCATCCATGTTTAACATACTGATAGACCCCTTTCTTATCCAGTTCCAAGCGTAAGATTTTGTCAGACCCTTCTCTCACAACTTACACTTTCAGTGATTGGAATCAGTTGCTATCCATTGTTAGCTTCAGTTGAGCCAGTGCTGTGTGTGACTGTATTCCAATTCTTTTTATTAATACAAGTGCTGGAGTACTCTGGGGGTTTGAATTTATAATGAAAGTTTGGAGTTATTGTGTGATGTGTGGGGTTATGGATGTTAATCATAATGAGTTTTTGTGTCCTGCAAAGGCATGTGCCAGCCTCGTAAAGTGGGCACAGTGGGTGCTGAGCCCTTCTCTGCCAAGCTACGCTACACAGGAGCGGACGATCCAGACCACCCAAACCTTATCAAGCTGACGGTCACCATGCCCCACATGGATGGTGAGAAATCCTGTGTGGGCTCTCTAAAGGTCTGCTCTGCTCTAGGAATGAGTCTCAGGAACACAGCATATGTTCTCCTTTATCATCTACGTAGCAGTGAAAATACTGAAGATAAGAGTCTACATTGGGAGTGGAGAATTGAGAATACATGTGTCAATATAAATGTGCACAGTATAAACAGTTTTTAGCCTGTTCAGATCTGTCTCACTAACCCCCAACCTGACTACTCTCCTCTCACACCAACCCCACTCTGACTCTACTCTCTCTCTCACACCAACCCCACTCTGACTCTACTCTCCTCTCACACCAACCCCACTCTGACTCTACTCTCCTCTCACACTAACCCCACTCTGACTCTACTCTCCTCTCACACTAACCCCACTCTGACTCTCTCACACTAACCCCACTCTGACTCTCTCACACTAACTCTCACTCTGACTCTCTCACACTAACTCTGACTCTCTCACACTAACCCCACTCTGACTCTCTCACACTAACTCACACTCTGACTCTCTCACACTAACCCCACTCTGACTCTCTCACACTAACCCCACTCTGACTCTCTCACACTAACCCCACTCTGACTCTCTCACACTAACCCCACTCTGACTCTGTCACACTAACCCCGACTCTGACTCTCTCACACTAACCCCACTCTGACCCACGTCTCTCTGCTTTCTCAGGCATGTTGCCGGTCGTTTCCACACGGCCGCTGTCTAACTTCGAGCTGACACTGAGCCCAGACGGCACGCGCGTGGGGAACCACCGCTGCTCCAACCTGCTGGACTACAACGAGGTGACCACCCACCACGGGTTCCTGACCGACGCCACCAAGAACCCGGAGGTAATCGGGGAGACCGCGCCCTACCAGTACAGCGCCACACTGAGGGGTTCCAGCACACTGCGCTTCTACAGGAACCTCAACCTGGAGGCCTGCCTGTGGGAGTTTGTCAGCTTCTACGACATGTCCGAGCTGCTGACCGACTGCGGGGGCACCATCGGCACAGACGGACAGGTGAGCAGGGCTCCCGGTTCAGTTTGGCCGGAAATAATTCTGAATAACAGTGCTAACGGGAAAGCTCCCTAGGGAGTTGAATTAAATTCCATTAGAATTTGGTCAATTCAGTAGCTTAATTCGATAGCGATGTTGCACGCCGTGCGATACACCCAGGATTGGAACAGAACAGCAGGACGCAGGGAATGGAGTTGTTAGTCTGCGGACTGGTGTTTATTATCTCTCCCACAGGGAGAAGATAAAGGGAGGGAGTGAGGGAGAGAGAGAGAGAAAGCACATACATAAATCAATCAGAAATCAAAGACCTTTGACCCTCCCCTCACGGCAAATAAAGTCAAATAAAATCACAGTTTCAGCAAAACACTAATCAGAGACTTTTCAGGGGTTTCCATGTTCAGTTTTGCACCCTCGCCTTGTCCTCTGAATCGATCCCAACCATGCTTAGAACCTATTGGTTCAAAAAGGTTCCTTTCTGCTCTGCAGCTTTTGCAGAAAAGTCGGTTCACGTCTGGCCACGGACCTCCCCTTTCTCCCCTCCGTCACCTCCCCGCTCTCCTTCGCTCTCCCTGTGTCGTTTCGGGCCCCTTCAAGCGCCTGTCCTTGAACATCTCCTGTGTGCGGTGCACGGACCTCGGAGCCCCAGGGAAGAACACCCACACCGCGCGCCATTGTCGCGCAGGGCCTCGTGTTGACCTTTGTGTAATGACTAACCAGGCACTGCGCAAACACGGTGCGTTTGTGCCACTTTATGGAAGCCGGCTGGTGAAGTCTCCAAACCTGCTGGGAAAGACTAGTCAGGAGTCACAGGGCAGTGTTAAAGGCTATTGAGTCTTTCCTCCTTTGTTTAAAGTTTATACAGTAGGGTGCCCGGCCAGCTCGGACAGGGGTTCTCTTTAAACCCGCCCCCCCCTCAACCCCATTCCCCTTTACCTCCCTGTAAACATGCCTCAGTGCTCCCCTCTTTGGCAGTCGCCGTGGAAACGCACTCCATTAGTCCTCTTGCAGTTCATTAAAAGTGATTTGCGTCATAAAGTGGGCAGCGGGTCGCGCCGTTGGCACGTGATGTTAGCATGTTCTATTCAGTGGGTCACTTGACTGTGAATTGCCTGCAGAGGCTTCTTCTGACATGCTTATGTATGTCAGCGAAGAGCTGCGGTTAAATATTTACTGCTGGCCCCTTAAGGGTATAGGGAAGATGAGGGGGTGGGGGGGGAGTTTCTCAACCGTCTCAACCATTCGGCATGACCCCGTTTCAACATTGAAAACATTTTGTGACCCCCACCCCCCCAAAAAAAGAAAAAAGAAAAAGTGGGGCCAAGATAGATTAAACACTTCAACTTGAAATATTGTTGCTCCTGATTTGCCAATATATTTATTGTTTTTAAAAACTATTTTTTGAGCTCACTTTTTTATTCAATTATTTTATAAGTATTATAATTATTTTATATAATAATAGATTTTTGTACGTGATGTGATGTGTTTTTTTTCCAAAGTCGGGTCGTGCCATATTCTTTGGGAAAGGGTTTAATGACATTTTATTGTGGTGTGCGGCTGTCAATTTTACATAACCCGGCTTTATTTGAATAATGCTTTTCCTTGATTGGAGCCACTTCCCTGGCTGTGGCATGCTGATTATAATTGTGTATGTATTCATGTGATTGAAAAGGTAGAGCGGGTTTTTATTTCAGTCAAACAATGATTTTCGAGTGTTTATACGTTTTTTTGTTCAAACCTCAGTGTGCCTGAAGATATTGCTTTGGCAAGCAGCCAGTGCAGTCAGAGATTGCTTTAAAGGTACCACTGGCCAACAGTGGCCTCTGGTGGAGAGAGCCCAGTATTACTGTGACTTTCATTCAGCGTTCCTTCAGCGCTATACTTCACATTGGAGTCCTGGATTTAACAACAGAAAATCAATGAGATTTTGTATCTGTACGTAGTAGTGGAAATTACATGATGCCTTGATCAGGCTTGATAGGGAAAAGTAATGCTTTGGTAATGCTTTGGTAATGCTGTGGTAATGCTGTGGTAGTGATAAGGCAATTGAGCAGGAATCCATTATCGCTTTTGCATCCATTATCGCTGAAAGGAGGGTACTCCTGGCTTTGGTGCTTTATCCCAGTTTATGGCTCCCAATATGGCCTCGATCGATCTCTGGTCCAGCCAAGCGCCTTGGCTTTCGCTTCAGCGCAGAAGAAAGAATATTCTGGCACGAATGTGCACTGGACATTGGAGCTGGATCAAAAACCATGCACTGCTGAAAACAGTGCTGGGTCTTTTCTGTTAGGGCTTTGGCCCGCCAAATGCACAAATTAACTTATTGCCCCCATGGATTGGGGTTGCAGTGTTTATCAGGGATCAGATGAGCGGAAACTCAACTGTAGTTTCGCGACAGTTTTGTGCCATTAATAATTTGATTACAAATTACAGTGCATGACTGGAATATAAAACCAGCATCAGAGACACTTAGGGTATTCAAGTCCAGGCTGGAGGCTGGATATTCTCTAGGTAAATGACGAGCCTAGATTGGCCGAACAGCCCGTTTCCCGTCATTATGTATTCTTATGTCCTATGTTCTTATCACTGCTACACAGAGTCAGGTAGATTAATTCTCTGCCTTGTTTCACAGAGGGTGAAGCCTGCAACTCTCCCCCCCCCCCCCCCCCCTTTCAAAATGCCAGCCACTACTCTCCACACAACGCCTCCATCCTGACACACTGTGTCTCTGTGGGCAGTTACCTTGATATATATTGTGCTTTTCAGGCAGGCAGCAGTTTAAAAGGCGTTCATTTCTGCCAGATGCAAAAGCATGCACGTCTAGCAGGGGACTGACAGGAGCTGAGATTCCAAAAAAGAGCAGAACATTTACTGCGAGGCGGGCGGAGAGTGCATGCGTGGTGAAATGTTTTCTGTTGCCATAGCTGTCGGCGAGATTTTCTCACCGCAGCGGGAGGCAATCCATTCTGCCTTTCGTTTTGTTCCTTCCTTTATTTAACACCGCTTGCTCGTCCTCGCGCTGGCACTCTGCTCGGCTTGCGCTCGGGGGGAGGATCGGCGTCAAGAGTCCTCCCTGCGCACCACGTCTGCTGAACTCAGCGGGCGAATGCGATCGGAGCCTTTGCGGTAATTGCTTTAAGTGATCCGATTGTAATTAGTACGATGAAAAGGGTGTCATGGTCAAACTGTGCCTCACTCCCCATTCCCCCCTCATTGTCCTGGGGAAAAAGGCGGCACAGGCCGGTCCTCCGGGGGCAACGTGAGGCTGGCCAACGGAGGCCCCCGTGCCTCTGGCCCTTTTGTGTGAACCCAGACGGGGCCGCTGGAATGTGCTCGGGGGCCTCATTGGTGGCCTCACCTATCCGGGCGGGTCCATGACGGAGCGGATCCACGCCACCGTTGCGCCTCCACGTGGGCGGATATTAACCTTTGAGGTTACGGTGCAATGAGGATCATTCGAAACGGAGTGGCTCAGGAATCTCTCAACAGCCCAGGTTGTGACATCCGGCTTTTACCCTCAGATTCAGTCCGGACCTGTGGAAAATGAACGAAATGAATAATGTATTAGCGTAATGATTGAGGGTTCCTTTATGTTTGAAATCGTGGGTTGTTATACTGTTCCGGTACGCTAATTAGGCTTTCCGTGCTCGTGGTGTGGGGCTATTGATTGCCCACAAGCTGCTGAAAAGAAATGGGATGTAAAACAGCACAGAAAAGCCTTGAATAATGTTTGACACACATCCTGAATTTGGGCTTTGCTGAAAGAAAAGTCCCACGTTCTGGAATACTGCCAAAGTAAATGCACAAAGCCAACCTAAACCTGGATGTTAAACAGCTTTTGATACAGACCTCTTGAAAATTACAAATGGACAAGCTAACAATAAAGAAACGTGTAACTATTTGCTTGAACCTGTATTATGTTTACAGCTTAGACCAATGTCTTCACGTGTTTGGCACATATATAACCACACTTATGGCATATCTAGGGATTACACAGCAGTCATGAGTGCGTTTCTAGGCTACATAAAACTGTTCAAAGTAAAGTGTCGTCAAGCAGATTACATTTTGTGGGTCACAACTTGGATATCCACTGTAACACACACCGTGTTCTAACTGAAGTCTCTTCTCCCGATTGGTTCCCTAGGTTCTGAACCTGGTCCAGTCATACGTGACGCTGCGGGTCCCTCTCCATGTGTCCTACGTGTTTCACTCCCCGGTGGGGGCTGGAGGTTGGCAGCACTTCGACCTGCAGTCCGAGCTGCGACTCACCTTTGTGTACGACACCGCCATCTTGTGGAAGGACGGCGTCGGCAGCCCTCCTGAAGCTGAGCTGCAAGGCAAGATCCCACAGGAACATACTCAACAATGTGTATTTGCCCTTTTTTCAAATAAAAGGAGGCACAAATATTATTTAAAGTGATCAGGGCCCATATTTATAAAGTGTCAGAGTGCTGATCTAAGAACAGGTTTCCACCGTCCATATCATAACCTTATCCATTTTAAGCTAAAAGGCCAAACTGATCCTAGATCAATCAGCACATCTACTCTGAGATGCTTCATGAATCATGTTTTTGTTACTTAAGTTTGACTGGCAGTCGAACTGCTAATTGTCGTGAGTAATCCCTTCCAGTTGTTCCAGCTAATGCCATTTCTCGTAATTACAACTTGCGGTAGCATTGGTTTTCCTCACATCACAGTCTGTGCCATTTGCTTTGGGATAGATGGTTGTTTTGGGATAGATTTTTACTTTCTACGCTCCATATAATGGAGTTTGTTCACTTTGTAGCACTTCACCCTCAAAGGTATACACAATATGCAATTACTGAATGGCTCTTTAAGGCCATTTTAACAATTTCATTGGTGTGAAGAAAAAAAATAAAGCTACCACATGAGACACAATTAGGAGAAAAAGAATGACTTGCCATATTATGCAGCTAATTGACATGCTTGCTAATCAAGCAAAACCAACAAAAGCAAATTGAGAAAAGTGATCTGCTCAATGGTAAGATTTGTGTCTGCTCTATTTGAAGCTCTCACGCCCCCTCTTATGTACCACAAGGTAGCCCAACTCCGTACTGGAACCAAGGTATTGGGGGCAATATTCAGAACAAAATGTCCCCCCAATATATGGAACTGATATAAAAATATAAATAAATTGATTTGGTCTCCAGACAGGTTACGGCCTTGACTGGAACTATACAACTTCTCCAGATAGCATACAGCTACCCCTCCCATTGTCTGCACTAGGACCGTTGGGTCAGATGGTCAAACTAATTTAATTTAATGTAATGTCCAACAGTGTACACTGTAGGTAAAGCCTAGAGGGGCCGGAGGGCCTGTCCTCGCCATTACGCAGCCTTATGTTCTGGTGTTCTTCTGTTGTTGCCTTTGCAGGTGCTCTGTTCCCCACCAGCATGCGCATCAATGAGCAGGGTCGTCTGGTGGTCAACTTCCGCACGGAGGCTCGGTTCAGGGGCCTCTTTGTGACGTCGCATTCTGGTGAGTCCACCGCCGCCTTGGCCTCAAACTCATACGGCATGGGGTCCCCCTCTGCCTCACCTAGGGCCCCAAACCCACACACCTCATCCCTGGGCCCTCTGACAGCCTTTTCCTGGTGTGCAGCGTTATTTAGGCCACGTTTCCACTCAAGTCCGATACAGGGCATCTGTATATCTGTATATGTGTTACATCTGTTCACACTTGATTTTCGACCTGCTGCGATTCCGACTCCCAGTATTGTTGGATGACTGAGATCACGTTTCTCCTAATTGTTGCACTCAGTGTTCCAGTCCGTCCTGATGCCCAGCTCTAAAACAAGGAAGTTCCGATAAAGTTATCTTGTCATTAGAATGTTGGTGACGGGAGAAGACGCATGCAGGAACATTAACGTTCAGGTCCGATGCCACGCTGACTTCAGATTTGGACATATCCGATATTTCTTGTGTCCAGACCACAATCGTCTGATGCGGCACGTCAGGAAATTGGACACGTGTCGCATGAAGAGACAAGTGTTTCAAACGGGGCCTTAGTCTCACTCTGTGCTCTTTTGTTCCAGCCACCACGCTGTCCTCTATGATAATGTGCCCAGATCACCCGGGCCTCACCTTCAACCTCAACCTGGTGAGGAGCGAGCCCACCTACAACCAGCCCATGCAGCAGTGGACCTTCATCTCAGACTTTGCTGTAAGACCACCCTCCCCCCCTCTTTTACATCAGTAACGGCAAATATTGCGCGGATCATTCCTGGCAGGCAGGGTGACGTGGCTTCGAAGGTCATCGTGTAGCAGGGCATTCGCCCCAACCAGGGGCCTGGCCTCTTGGAATACATAATGGCAAAAACAAGTCATTCGGTCCATCAAGGCCTTTTATTTACCTATAGTCTAGAGCAGGGGTCACCAACCTTTTTGAAACTGAGAGCTACTTCATGGGTACTGAGTCACGAAGGGCTACCAGTTTGATACACTCTTCTGCAAATTTGCTCAGTTTGCCTTTAGTTATATATTATTATTAATGAGTAAAATCGACACCAGAATGACATGGGCATTATCAATTATCAACACGAGATCTCTGCCATGTTGATATTTTGCTTTTGTTAAGCATTCCCTCACCCATGTTTTGGCTTGTTCCTTTTGAACAAGCAGCTCACTGGTGAGTTGTGTTATTTTTAGAACAGGCCTGCGGGCAACTCATGTGGTCCTTGGGGGCGACCTGGTGCCCGCGGGCACCGTGCTGGTGACCCCTGGTCTAGAGAATATTCAGCGCTGCATCAAGCCTGGACTTGAATACCACAAGGGTTTCTGCCTCTACGACAAGACCTGGCAAGCTGTTCCACACAATGACTACTCTCTGTGTAAAAGGGTTTGGTGGGGGCTGCCGGGTGGCTCATCCTGTTAAGGCACTGTTCTAGTGTGTGGATGAGCCCCACGGTCTGGTATTGACTCCTTGCCAGTGCCGACTGTGGCCAGCAGCCCCATGGGACAACACATAATTGGAGTATATAAGCTGCGCATGAAGTGTCTTCCTCCGACTCGTGTCTGTGCAAGATTAACTTGTAGACTGCAGTGTGAAAAGGAGCGGTGGATGACATCATGGGGAGGGCGCGTGCTTGTGTACGCTCTCTCGAATTGACAACAGCAGAGGCATACGATTAGGCATTCCACATTGGGGGAAAAAGGGGAAAACATCTGGTGATATGGTAATTTCACTGTGTTGTGGAGTAGTCCAAGGTTCAGTTCCCACCTATGGCAGGTAGGTAAGCTTTTCAACTCCATGAACCCCCCACTCACTGTGGTTCTGTGTGGCTCAGTAGGTACATCACGGCGTTGACAACGCTTAGGTTGTGGGTTTGATTCCCATTGGAACCACATATACAAAAAAATGTATGCATTCACTACTGTAAGTCGCTTTGGATAAAAGCATCTGCTAAATGGCATATAATAATACTGTATAATATAATCACCACAATGTGTACTGTTCTGATGTACTGTAATGCAGTACATCTTTTTCCCACTTATGTCCTGGAGTTGATCTCTGCAAGGCCAATGCCTTCCACATTACACAGTCAGTTCCCAGAACCCACATATCCCTTGTAGAACTGTATGTGTATTCTCGCAGTTCCATGTGACAAACTGCTGCCGGATTCATTCATTGTAAAGTTCTTGTTTTATTTTTAGGGCTCTCACGAATGGATCTGTACATTGCAAACCGTGTCTTCTCTGGTCCTTTGGTGTCCCTGCTGTGTCCCTCTCCTACACTGCCCCCCTGCAGGTGAGAGACTACTCAGGCACATACACGGTGAAGCTCATCCCCTGCACGGCTGCCCCGCACCTGGAGTACACCTTCCCCCCTGCCTGTAACCCCCGGGAGCCCGTGACCTTTGACCTGGACATCCGTTTCCAGCAGGTGAGCCCCAACACCCACCTTTCTGGCTTTTTAAAAATGAGTCATGATGAAGACCAGATGTGGTTGAAACGTTGTCCTCACAGCAGAAAATGAAAAAAATGACAAATGAATCACACTTGGGAACAAAAATCAGTGTGTGGGTATTTTCTTCCTTTTTGTATGGATTTTTATTACCCAACACCGGTGAAATATTATGGATATGTATGTGTGACGGTGTTGGTTCTGCCCGCAGCGAGTTTCGAACCGAGGGATCTCTGATGCGACAAGAGAGCGATTAAGCTCGCCGAGCTAAAGACTCAAGTCCCTAACTCCGGGAACTAATCGCACTCTTATCCACGTCACTCTGCAGCGGGTGCTCACGTGAGCCCATCCGCTACACTCTCCCCCTCGAAACTCATGCGGCAGCAACCACGGCCCAACCGATTACCATCAGTTGTATGATCCGAGTCACGGCACCAATGTGACGGTGTTGGTTCTGCCCGCAGCGAGTTTCGAACCGAGGGATCTCTGACGCGACAAGAGAGCGATTAAGCTCGCCGAGCTAAAGACTCAAGTCCCCAACTCCGGGAACTAATCGCACTCTTATCCACATCACTCACGTGCTCACGTGAGCCCATCCGCTACATATGCCTCTCTGAGACCCTTTTTAAAAATGATGTCACACAATCCAGTTTACAGAGCAGTATTGTCTTCAGGTTCCAGGGGTTCGTTGTAAACGGCTTTACGTAGGTCTTTGTCTGTCTGTCTGTCTGTCTCAGGTGAGTGACCCAGTGGCCGCAGAGTTCAGCCTGAACACTCAGATGCTTCTGCTGTCCAAGAAGGCACTCTGGCTGTCCGACGGCTCAATGGGATTCGGCCAGGAGAGCGACACGGCTTTCTCAGAGGGTACTGAACCGCAAACACGTTTAGCTGCCGGTTCATGGTGTAAACCAGGGGTGTCCAGGTTCGGTCCTGGAGATCTACTGGGTGTGCAGGCTGTAATCCTAGCACTGACACACCTGATTTCTTTCATCGTTTCACTAACACACCTGGGCCCATATGTGTAAAGCATCTCAGAGTAGGAGTGCTGATCTAGGATCAGTTTTGCTATTTATCTCATAATAGGATATGGACTGGGCAGACCTGATCCTAGATCAGCACTCCTACTCTGAGATGATTTATGCATACGGGCACTGATTTAATTAATCAACTGCTGGGTCCAGACAATGAATATTTGACTCAGGTGTGTTAGTGCTGGCTGGAACCAAAGCCTGCACACCCAGTAGATCCCAAGGACCGAACCTGGGTGCGTTTTCACCATGCACAGTGTAGTGTAACTGTACACCTCTGCTCCCTGCAGGGGATATCATCTACGGTCGAGTGATGGTGGATCCAGTGCAGAACCTCGGCCACTCCTTCATCTGCAACATTGAGAAGGTGTTTCTATGCACCGGGGCGGATGGATACGTCCCCAAGTACAGCCCCACCAACTTCGAATATGGCTGCCTGGCCGACATGCCATCCCTGCTGTACAGGTTCAAGATTGTGGTAAGTACGGCATTGTAGCTCTCGCCACCGCTGCCGGTTTCGGCTGGCTTAAATCCGCCGTCGCTGAATGGGCAGCTCGTGGAGAGAGATCTCATGAGTGCGTGACGACATTTTCAGAGGGGGGGTCACAATCCAAGCTTTGTGTCCACTGCAGGACAAGGCCCAGCCGGAGACCCAGGCCCGGAATTTCGGGAACGTGGGCTTCAATGCCCTCCTGGCCGTGGATGACCCAGAAGCGTTGCCCCTGGTGAGGCAGCCGGGCTCGGACGGGTTCCGAATGGACTCCTCTGCTCTGTTTCAGGTTCGTCCAGATCTCTTCTCTCTTTCTCTCTCTCCCATACGGCTGTGGTCCCATTTCTGCTGCGATTTCACTCTAGAGAGATTTCTACTCTTTTCTCTAAGGTTGGGGCCTATTCCATCTCAATTCAGTCAATTTAAGAAATTAAATAGAAAAATTCCCATAATGAGGAATTCATTGAATTTCAACTTCTATTTAATTTAAATCTAATTGATCCCGACCCTGCCTGGCTCTCCCCGTAGGTGTCCGCTGGGAGAGAATGGTACATCCACACCATCTATACCGTGCGCTCCAGGGACAACGCCAACAGGGGAATCGGGAAGAGGAGCCTGGAGTATCACTCACTGATAAGAGGTGGAGACTTGGCCCCGGCAGGCGGATCCCGCTCCAGGAGGTCGGCCAACGAGGCGCCGGACATCGCCGAGGAGATCGGCACAGAGAACAGCCGGGGAACCAACATCCTGCACATTGCCCTGGAGCGCACCCACCGGCGGCCGAGCCCCGGCAGGGAGGTGTTCGCCGACGGCGTGGTCCCGCGCGAGCTGAACAGCCGCGACGGTGACGACGGGCCGGTGACGATCGCCAGCATCCTGGTGGGGCTGCTGCTGGCCGTCCTCATCGTCATCCTCGTCGTCCTGCTGGCGTGCTCCAAGCAGAGGAAGAAGAAGAAGAAGAAGGACGCGCCCCCTGTCTCGGGCAGCACGGAGCCCATGGTGACAACGCAGGGCTACCACGGCAGCGACAGCTCGGAGGTCTGACCGCCGCCCCGCAGACCCCCGCTGGCTTTCCGGAAATGTTCCAACGTGAGGTTCGTTCGATTTTGTAAGTGCCTCATACTTTTCACACCTGGACTGATAGGGGGAGGTTTGACAAAACCTGAAACAACTAAGAGGGCTTTGGTTTCATCTTCACCTCACCAATGATCTGACAAAGCCTACTTGGGAATGAAAACTGGCACTTCAGTTGTTGCCACAACAACAACAGCAACACAAGTCATCTGAGTGTTATCTGAGCAGAGCCTCTCGATTTGTAATGGTTTATCAATGGTGTTTGTCATTTCCAAAGGACTATTTTAATTTATCCAAAGGTGCTAGAGGCTCCCCCGTTGCTGAATAGGGGATGCCTGATGGTAAGGATGAATGAGAGGTGATTATACATATGGGTCAATGAAAAGGATGGGAAAAGGCGATTTAGTTGTGTCAGCACACTATTTATACTGCAAAACTCACCGTTTTTTTCAAGTGCACTTCACGATGTTGTCAACTTCAGAAGTCAAGATTTCACGTCGCGTGTCTGTGTAGTTTATTCATTTCCGTCTCCCTTTCCTCTTGCATATTCGCTTAATTCGCATTACGCTGGCAAGTGTTATTTTGATGCGAAACAAATGCCCCACATTGAAATCAACGGTGAATTTCGGTGAACCCATTTTGTAACGGTTCTCTGAAATGTTACCGATATCACATATTTGCAAAAAATGTATCTCTTTTGTTGTTGTTGTTGTTGTTGATGTCATTCTTGTTTTAATATGACTTTTGAACTTCTCACCCCACCGCTGTGTCCCGACACCACGTGGGGTGACATTACTGTGGAGCAGAGTGCGGAACATTAACGATTTTTTCACTGCTCATGTACTATCGCTGCATGTTTGCCTCCTTATTTATTGTCCCTTGTTAATCCTTGAAATTTCTAAAATGTTTTGTAAAGCGCCTTCAGGTGACAGGTGAAGCCAAAACACTTCTCAACCCTATGATGTGCAGCGAAACACACCTTTGCCACGCGTGAATGTCGTGTGTCTTCATTATTTTCATATTTTAGCCCTGACAGTTTGATCCGATAGTGCTGCGGCCCAGATTTGAAAACTTAGCACTGATTTTTTTTAAAAATGTTTATCAAAAATAATCTAATTCTGAGAGCACTGCAGTGATCTGTTCATCAAGACAGCTGGTCTGCTCTAATGCAGTCACAGATACACTAGGTTTGAGATTGTACTGCTCTGTGCAAGTAATATTTTTGTAAGGACAAAGGCCACATATGTACATTTTCTAAGAGTACCCATGATGTTTACTAGCATAGTGGACATGGACGGAACTCATGGCCAAATCACTTTCACTGAACGGCTGTGTTGTTGACAAGGTGCCATTGTATTTGTTTTTCCAGGTATTTTAACATCGTAACATGGTAATAAAGGAAGATATTAATTTAGAATACATCAGATTGAGCAAAGTGATTGACATCCCCTTAAAGGGAATGCTAGCATTAGCCACATTGCTACCCATTTATAAACCAGGCAGAAAGAAACTATGAGATTCACCTGGACCTTGAATTTTGTGTTGCAAATATCACACAAGCTATTCCACAGAGCATATCACTATTGATATTATTTCACTGATACACCATAATGATGATGACGTAATTTATTTTATTACCATTTAGGGATCCTAACATATGAAATGAATTAGTACTGTGATTTATTGACTTACGCTTATCATTATGATTATTTTCCGCCCTTCTGTTATCTACTGAACAGTGAATTGTCTACATTACTCTTGCTGAACGGCCACTTTAATATTACAGTGATGATGCAGTCAAGTAGATGTCATATCAGGTAGACGTCAAGTTGTCCTAATTGTTTGGAAAACTGTGAATGCAGATTTATGTCAGTTACCCACAATGCCACATTTCTGTGGAGGACCATGCTACATTTGTAGACTTTGCTAACAGTCCACTCTGTCCAGCGCTTTCATTAAGACTTCAGATGAGTCTTTGGGAATTTATTATTTTGCACCTCAGTACACGGCGAAAACACTTCCGACATTGTCTTTGTTTTGAAAATAGGAATGCTATGCAATCTATGATACAATAAATGTAAGAGTATATTGCATCCTAACTTGTCTTGTATTTTGCTAATTGTGTGTATTTGTGTAACAATGTGCCTCCTGTTGCTCAGCTCATATAGATATTTGGTCCATTTCTATCATGTCAGACTGAAACTTGTAATGCCTATGTGTGTGTGTATACACATGTATGTATGTATATACATATGTATTGAAAAATGAATATAGTTTGGATGTTTTGGGGAATGGTCAGTGTTAAAATATTGCCAATGTACTGTAAGTATTTGTAACATAGACCTCTGGAGCACAAAGTGAATGTGGTCTGCAAAATAAAGATTTTTTTTTCAAGAAAAAAACGAGAGGTCTTCTGTTCCTAAACTCTTCATTTCAAGCACTACTGCTGCCATTTGGGGAAAATATCAAATACTGCCTCCTGTCCACCTCTCGGCTCTGGTTGTGCATTGTTTTATTGCTTTCCTCTTTTGAAAATGGTGTAACCCATAATTGGGACAAAGTAACAGAGGGCATGTTGACTGAGTTCAGACATTACTGTGGAGTGTGGAACATTAATGACACTGCTCATGTACTATCGCTGCATGTTTGCCTCCTTATTTATTGTCCCTTGTTAATCCTTCTAGGATTAATTTCTCAAATGTTTTGTAAAGTGCTTTCAGGTGACCTTTTGAGGAGAGCGAAAGAAGCCACAACACTTGTCAGATTCAGATTCCTTTATTTGTTACATCTGTGATACTAGGTACACCAGAGTAAAAATCTTGGGCCTGGCCCCTCAACTTCGCAGCATCAGAAATACACACAGAAAAACCACACATTGTAACAAAATAGTAATACCCGTATGATGTGCAGCGAAACACACCTTTGCCACGCGTGAATGTCATGTGTCTTCATTATTTTCATATTTTAGCCCTGGCATTTTGATCCGATAGTACTGCGGCCCAGAGTTGAAAATTTAGCACCGATTTTTTTGTATTTAAACAAAACAAAAATTCTAATAAATAATCTAATTCTGAGAGCACTGCAGTGATCTGTTCATCAAGACAGCTGGTCTGCTCTAATGCAGTCACAGATACACTAGGTTTGAGATTGTACTGCTGTGTGCAAGTAATATTTTTGTACGGACAAAGGCCACATATGTATATTTTCTAAGAGTAACCAGGATGTTTACTACCATAGTGGCCAAATCACTTTCACTGAATGGCTATGTTGTTGACACCATGTTTTCCAGGTATTTTAACATTGTAGCATGATAATAAAGGAAGATATTAATTTAGAATACATCAGATTGAGCAAAGTGATTGAGATTTAGCTTGCCTCATAGAGACGAGCGGCGGACTCATGTGGGGAGGGTAAATTGAAATAAATAGAGGGTGTAATTGGTGTAAAACCAGACTTTTCTGGACCCGGCAGCAGCTACTACACTGCACATGTATTGCCACAGTTCACACTTTAATTTCAGGTAGCCTGTCTGTGCATCGAAAATGTCTTTTTCTCTGTGTATGAAAAACTGAGAAATGTCTGTATGTGCACCATCACAAATTGTAATTAAGTACTTCTGTGTACTGCATGGCCCACCATGGCATTGCTTTTGGCCCCTTGACCACTGAGAGACAAACAAAAGAAGAAAAAAACTTTCTATAAAATTATCATTTACCACACATCTCTCATCTCATCTCATCTCATCTCATCTTCAGCCGCTTATTCCTGGTCAGGGTCGCGGGGGGGCTGGAGCCTATCCCAGCATGCATTGGGGCGAGAGGCAGGAATACACCCTGGACAGGTTGCCAGTCCATCGCAGGGCACTACATACACCATTCACTCACACACTCATACCTACAGGGCAATTTAGACTCTCCAATTAGCCTAACGTGCATGTCTTTGGACTGTGGGAGGAAACCGGAGTACCCGGAGGAAACCCACGCGGACACGGGGAGAACATGCAAACTCCACCCAGAAAGGCCCCCGGCCAGGATTCGAACCCGGGACCTTGTTGCTGAGAGGCGACAGTGCTTTCCACTGCACCACCGTGCCGCCCCATTTACCACACATAAATAACTAAAGATAATCTTCATTGTGAACGTGATAAATAGTCAGGTATATATAGTATATAAACATCGAACAAAAAGTTTGGAAATTTGTGTTTGGTAGTTATTTCTCTGTTGTAACAATGCTTTTTGGCAATACATTTTATACTGTTGGAAAGCCTGTTTATTTCCCTTTTAAATGGTGCCCCATTTGTAAGGAACATGCATTTGTGGGACAAAATTTGCAAAATCTTCTCTGCCAATGCCAAACAGCTTATTCTGCTGTTGCTATTGACTCTTGTTTGGTGTTGTTTGGTGGATTGGATGATTGAAGTCTATCAGTAACAAGGAAGAAACAGGACATATTGGCAATTTTACAATTTATTCATTTAACAGTCAGGAGCCTCAGTAGCATGTGGAAGAACCATACACAGCCACAACAGCCTGGCACCTTCTCCTCATGCTGGTAACCAGCATGGTCACACACTGCTGTGGGATGGCATTCCACTCCTCAACCAGGATTTGTCGCAAGTCAGCCAACGTGGTTGTGTTGGTCACTCTAGCACGAACAGCACGCCCAAGCTGATCCCACAAGTGTTCAATTGGGTTGAGGTCAGGACTGTTGGCAGGCCATTCCATTCTCTGTACTCCCAAATTCTGGAGGTAGTCTCTGATAAACCCCGCTCTGTGGGGGCAAGCGTTG
>JAINUG010001570.1:0-20201 GCA_029706075.1 Aldrovandia affinis
TTTATTCAAAATATTTCTTCATAGTAAGTCATTCCAGATGTTTCTTTATCTATTTAAGCTGGAAAATCAGAACTTTAAAATTCATGATTTTCACTTCAGAGGTAAGGCTATACACTTATGTTTTTGTGATTTTCCAAGAAATGTACTTTTCATGATAAATGTCTTCAAATGCATTTTATCCAACGTATTTCTCCATAGGCGGTATTTGTATATGTTTCTGCAATTATCTAAGCTGGAAAATCAGAACTTTAAAATTCATGATTTTACACTCCCGAGGTAAGGCTATACACTTATGTTTTTTTGTGATTTTCCAAGAAAGATACTTTTCATAATAATATATGCCATTTAGCAGACACTTTTATCCAAAGCTACTGACAGTAGTGAATGCATACATTTTCAGTATATGTGGCCCCAGTGGGAATTGAACCCACAACATAACCGTTGCCAACGCCATGCTCTACCAACTGAGCCACGGAGAACCACAAGATCAGTGTCTTGAAATGCATTTTATTCAACATATTTCTTCATAGTAAGTCATTCAGATGTTTCTTCATCTATCTAGGCTGGAAAATCAGAACTTTAAAATTCATGATTTTCACTTCGGAGGTAAGGCTATACACTTATGTTTTTTGTGATTTTCCAAGAAAGATACTTTTCATAATAATATATGCCATTTAGCAGACACTTTTATCCAAAGCTACTGACAGTAGTGAATGCATACATTTTCAGTATATGTGGCCACAGTGGGAATTGAACCCACAACATAACCGTTGCCAACGCCATGCTCTACCAACTGAGCGACGGAGAACCACAATTCCAGTGTCTTGAAATGCATTTTATTCAACATATTTCTTCATAGTAAGTCATTCCAGATGTTTCTTCATCTATCTAGGCTGGAAAATCAGAACTTTAAAATTCATGATTTTCACTTCGAGGTAAGGCTATACACTTACGTTTTTGTGATTTTCCAAGAAATGTACTTTTCATGATAAATGTCTTCAAATGCGTTTTATCCAACTTATTTCTCCATACGAGGTAATTGTATATGTTTCTTCATCTATCTAAGCTGGAAAATGAGACATTTAAAATTCATGATTTTTCACTCCGGAGGTAAGGCTATACACTTATGTTTTTTGTGATTTTCCAAGAAAGATACTTTTCAAAATAATATATGCCATTTAGCAGACACTTTTATCCAAAGCTACTGACAGTAGTGAATTCATACATTTTCAGTATATGTAGCCCCAGTGGGAATTGAACCCACAACCTAACCGTTGCCAATGCCATGCTCTACCAACTGAGCCACAGAGAACCACATGATCAATGCATTTTATTCAACATATTTCTTCATAGTAAGTAATTACAGATGTTTCTTCATCTATCTAAGCTGGAAAATCAGAACTTTAAAATTCATGATTTTCACTTCGGAGGTAAGGCTATACACTTATATTTTTTGTGATTTTCCAAGAAAGATACTTTTCATAATAATATATGCCATTTAGCAGACACTTTTATCCAAAGCTACTGACAGTAGTGAATTAATACATTTTCAGTATATGTGGCCCCAGTGCGAATTGAACCCACAACATAACCGTTGCCAATGCCATGCTCTACCAACTGAGCCACAGAGAACCACATGATCAATGCATTTTATTCAACATATTTCTTCATAGTAAGTAATTACAGACGTTTCTTCATCTATCTAAGCTGGAAAATCAGAACTTTAAAATTCATGGCCATAGTCTGAATCGGCGAAATTGACAGTCAAGAGCTACAGCCAGGCAGCAGACAGACGGTCTTAAACAACTGTCTGCAAGTTTCCCTGAACTCGTGACTAGTTTCCACCCCAGTTCCCACATAATTGAGACTGTGTCTGTTCCACGTAGAGAAAACCGTAGTCTATTGAAACTCAAACCTCCCCGTGGGATTTTTTCTAATAATCTGATAAGGATCAACACGAACCATCGTAATGCAAATGCTAAACCTAATTTCGATAGAACTCTCCTTAAAATTGGGTTGCTAAATATAAGATCACTAGCTCCTAAAGCTGCCCTTGTGAACGAACTGATCACTGATTATAAACTTGACATTTTAAGTTTGACGGAGACTTGGCTTAGACCTGATGAGTACATAGCATTAAATGCATCTACCCCAGTTGGATACTCTAGTTGTCACAACCCTCGACAGTCAGGCAGAGGTGGCGGTGTGGCTGTTATTTTTGACACTAGACTACGCCTTACTAAGAAATCTTTAAACACATTCCCTTCATTTGAAGTGCTTTCCCTGGGCTCCATACAGACTAATGTAGATAATAGATCTGCATTTACTTCATCTTTTATACTAGCTACTATCTACAGACCCCCTGGACCCTATACTGTTTTCCTCTCAGAGTTTTCTGACTTTTTTTATCAAACCTAGCAGTTATGGCAGATAAAGTTGTGATTATAGGCGACTTTAATATTCATGTTGATAATGGAAATGATTCTCTAGTGAAGGCTTTTGCTTCTATTCTTGACTCCGTTGGTTTTGTCCAAAATGTGTCTGGGCCGACTCATTGTCATCAACATACACTGGACTTAGCTTTATCCTACGGTATTAGCATTAGCAATCTAGTTGTCTCTCCTCATAATCCTGTGCTCTCTGACCATTTCCTTATTACGTTTGAAATTCATGCTACCACTGCTATTAGATCAAAACCAGTGTTCTACTTTAGTCGCTCCCTAAATTCCTCTACCATACCTAACTTTGTCAGCCTGTTCCAAGAATCATTTACTGTTAATCAGGATCCCACTAGTCTACAATCTATTGATCAGCTGACTGACAATCTAAATTACACCCTGCGCAACACACTTGATGCTGTTGCGCCTCTCAAAAAGAAAAAAACTAGCCAAAAGAAGCTTGCACCATGGTATACTGACCACACACGTGCTCTTAAACAAGCTTCTCGCAAGTTGGAACGTAAGTGGCGATCCACCAAATTAGAAGTATTTTATTCTGCCTGGAAAGACAGTCTGGTACAGTACAAATATGCTCTCTCCTCCGCAAGGTCAACCTATTTGTCTGATCTGATTGAGCGTAATAAGAATAATCCAAAATTTCTTTTTGATACAGTGGCCAAACTGACAAAGAACCAGACTGAAACCAATGCTAAGCCTCCGGCAGCCCATAATAGTAATGATTTCATGAACTTTTTCTCTGAGAAGATTGAGAAAATTAGAGATGAAATTTCTAAAATGGCACCTTCTGCTGTAGCGGACACTGATCAGAAAGCACAGGCTTATCAGGACAGGGGTCCTATGGCTACTCTTGAGTTTTTAGTGCTCTGGAGTGGACTGAATTTTCTAAATTGGTTATGTCCTCCAAACCATCTACTTGTCAATTAGACCCAATCCCAACAAAACTTGTTAAAGAACTTCTTCCTGTTATGGGGCAATCCATGCTAGACATTATTAATATGTCTCTTTCATCAGGCTATATGCCAAATTCTCAAAAAGTGGCAGTAATTAAGCCACTTTTAAAGAAACCAAACCTTGACCCAGAAAATCTCAGTAACTACAGGCCAATTTCTAATCTTTCTTTTCTCTCAAAAATTCTAGAGAAAGCTGTAGCTCAGAGACTGACTTCGTTCCTGACATCAAATGACATCTATGAAACTTTTCAGTCAGGATTTAGGCAACACCATAGCACTGAGACTGCTCTTATTAAAGTTGTCAATGACTTACTGATATCAGCTGACTGTGGATGTGTCTCTATTCTTGTGCTTTTGGACTTAAGTGCTGCGTTTGACACAATAGACCACCAAACTCTTCTGAGCAGACTTGAAAACCTAGTTGGACTGCGTGGACAGGCACTCTCCTGGTTTAAATCCTACCTATCAGATAGATATCAATTTGTGCAGTTAAATGACAGAGCCCTCTGCTCTCATCAAGGTGGAATATGGCATCCTCAAGGTTCTGTTTTGGGGCCATTATTGTTCTCCCTTTACATGTTGCCACTTGGTGATGTCATTCGTAAACATGGCGTACATTTTCACTGCTACGCAGATGACACACAATTATACCTATCAATGAAACCTGGCGAAGGACAATTCGAACAGTTGGAGGCCTGTTTTAAAGACATAAAAGACTGGATGTCAGATAATTTTCTATTGCTGAATACTGATAAAACAGAGATGTTGGTCTTGGGGCCCAAAACCTCAGAAGAGGGTTATCTGATTTATCTCTTAATCTGGATGGTTGCTCTGTTGCTGCAAGTTTGGCGGTAAAAGACCTTGGTGTTACTATAGATCCTGGTCTCTCATTTGATAGTCACATCAAAAACATTTCCAGAGTAGCCTTTTTTCACCTGAGGAATATTGCCAAAATTAGGGGCTTCCTGTCATTAATAGATGCAGAAAAATTGGTACATGCCTTTGTTACATCTAGATTAGATTATTGCAATGCATTACTGTCTGGCTGTTCCAATGCCTCACTCAGGAGCCTACAACTCGTACAGAATGCTGCTGCAAGGATCCTGACTAGAACAAAGAAATATGAGCACATTAGTCCTGTGTTAGCGTCACTTCACTGGCTTCCTATAAACTATCGTGTAGACTATAAGGTACTCCTCTTAACTTATAAGGTGTTGCATGGACTTGCACCCTCTTACTTGACGGATCTACTTCATCCGTACAATCCCCCACGTTCACTTCGCTCACAAGATGCAGACAACTTGGTAGTCCCTAGAATATCAAAAAATACAGCAGGTGGCAGAGCTTTCTCCTATAGAGCTCCTTTACTGTGGAACAGTCTACCCATCTCTGTGAAGGAGTCAGACACGGTCTCAATTTTCAAGTCTAGGTTAAAAACGCATCTCTTTAGTCTCTCTTATAGTCATTAGGTGCAGATGTGGAGGGGCGTAGCAATAGAGCCTTCTGGTGCAATGAGCTATCCTTACTGTCACCAATCATAAGTGATGATCCGCCCCTATCAGGACTGCTGATGATGTGGTGGGATGGTCTCTGAGTGCCCTCATGGCTGCGTGCTCCCTGTGCCACTCACCTAATTAGTTATGCTGCCCTAGATTACTTCTGCTGGTGCAAAAGTGTTATCACTACTCTTCCCCCTGATCCGGCGTGATATTTATCATAGTCATAATTGCACCTTTCCTCTTTTCTCCCGGCTCCGTGGCACCTGCCTGGAGCTCACCTGCCCCAGAGTCAACCCCCCACCCCTGCCATGTGTTAGCCGGATGCCGCTGGCCCAGACCCTAGCTGCTGGTTCCATCCCCCGCCCTGCCCTGGTATCTGGAGGGATGAGGTCCACCCCACTCCTACACTTAGAATGCCCTTCCAGTGGTCTGTTAAGCCACATGAGCCTCAAGGACTATTTGTGTTGTTTTTCTCTGTATCCCACAATTTTCCAGGAGTTCATCTCGACCGCCTTTTAAGGGGTCAGGGAATAATTTTCCAGTTTCCTACATTGGCTCCAATGGTTTTCTGGTTTTTTGATTCCCTCTGGAAAATGCCAATTGTGAAGCGCTGTGTGACATCCTGTTTGTAAATGGCGCTATACAAAAATAAAGATTGATTGATTGATTGATTGATAACCGTTGCCAACGCCATGCTCTACCAACTGAGCCACAGAGAACCACATGATCAATGTCTTGAAATGCATTTTATTCAACATATTTCTTCATAGTAAGTAATTACAGATGTTTCTTCATCTATCTAAGCTGGAAAATCAGAACTTTAAAATTCATGATTTTCACTTCGAGGTAAGGCTATACACTTATGTTTTTGTGATTTTCCAAGAAATGTACTTTTCATGATAAATGTCTTCAAATGCATTTTATCCAACTTATTTCTCCATACGAGGTAATTGTATATGTTTCTTCATCTATCTAAGCTGGAAAATGAGACATTTAAAATTCATGATTTTTCACTCCGGAGGTAAGGCTATACACTTATGTTTTTTGTGATTTTCCAAGAAAGATACTTTTCAAAATAATATATGCCATTTAGCAGACACTTTTATCCAAAGCTACTGACAGTAGTGAATTCATACATTTTCAGTATATGTAGCCCCAGTGGGAATTGAACCCACAACCTAACCGTTGCCAATGCCATGCTCTACCAACTGAGCCACAGAGAACCACATGTCTTGAAATGCATTTTATTCAACATATTTCTTCATAGTAAGTCATTCCAGATGTTTCTTCATCTATCTAAGCTGGAAAATCAGAACTTTAAAATTCATGATTTCCACTTTGGAGATAAGGCTATACACATATGTTTTTTGTGATTTTCCAAGAAAGATACTTTTCATAATAATATATGCCATTTAGCAGACACTTTTATCCAAAGCTACTGACAGTAGTGAATGCATACATTTTCAGTATATGTGGCCCCAGTGCGAATTGAACCCACAACATAACCGTTGCCAACGCCATGCTCTACCAACTGAGCCACAGAGAACCACATGATCAATGTGTTGAAATGCATTTTATTCAACATATTTCTTCATAGTAAGTCATTCCAGATGTTTCTTCATCTATCTAAGCTGGAAAATCAGAACTTTAAAATTCATGATTTTCACTTCGGAGGTAAGGCTATACACTTATGTTTTTTTTTTTTTTTCAAGAAATGTACTTTTCATGATAAATGTCTTCAAATGCGTTTTATCCAACTTATTTCTCCATACAAGGTAATTGTATATGTTTCTTCATCTATCTAAGCTGGAAAATGAGACATTTAAAATTCATGATTTTTCACTCCGGAGGTAAGGCTATACACTTATGTTTTTTGTGATTTTCCAAGAAAGATACTTTTCATAATAATATATGCCATTTAGCAGACACTTTTATCCAAAGCTATTGACAGTAGTGAATGCATACATTTTCAGTATATGTGGCCCCAGTGGGAATTGAACCCACAACCTAACCGTTGCCAACGCCATGCTCTACCAACTGAGCCACAGAGAACCACATGATCAATGTCTTGAAATGCATTTTATTCAAAATATTTCTTCATAGTAAGTCATTCCAGATGTTTCTTCATCTATCTAAGCTGGAAAATCAGAACTTTAAAATTCATGATTTTCACTTCAGAGGTAAGGCTATACACTTATGTTTTTGTGATTTTCCAAGAAATGTACTTTTCATGATAAATGTCTTCAAATGCATTTTATCCAACTTATTTCTCCATAGTAAGGTATTTGTATATGTTTCTTCATCTATCTAAGCTGGAAAATGAACATTTAAAATTCATGATTTTTCACTTCGGAGGTAAGGCTATACACTTATGTTTTTTTTTTGTGATTTTCCAAGAAAGATACTTTTCATAATAATATATGCCATTTAGCAGACACATGATTTTATCCAAAGCTACTGACAGTAGTGAATTCATACATTTTCAGTATATGTGGCCCCAGTGGGAATTGAATTTTAACCGTTGCCAACGCCATGCTCTACCAACTGAGCCACAGAGAAATCAATGTCTTGAAATGCATTTTATTCAACATATTTCTTCATAGTAAGTCATTCCAGATGTTTCTTCATCTATCTAAGCTGGAAAATCAGAACTTTAAAATTCATGATTTTCACTTCGAGAGGTAAGGCTATACACTTATGTTTTTTGTGATTTTCCAAGAAAGATACTTTTCATAATAATATATGCCATTTAGCAGACACTTTTATCCAAAGCTACTGACAGTAGTGAATTAATACATTTTCAGTATATGTGGCCCCAGTGGGAATTGAACCCACAACATAACCGTTGCCAACGCCATGCTCTACCAACTGAGCCACAGAGAACCACATGATCAATGTCTTGAAATGCATTTTATTCAACATATTTCTTCATAGTAAGTCATTCCAGATGTTTCTTCATCTATCTAAGCTGGAAAATCAGAACTTTAAAATTCATGATTTTCACTATACACTTATGTTTTTTGTGAGGTAAGGCTATACTTCAAATGCATTTTATCAACTTTTTTTGTGATTTTCCCAAGAAAGATACTTTTCATAATAATATGCCATTTAGCAGACACTTTTATCCTTTTAGTGAATTCATACATTTTCATATGTGGCCCCAGTGGGATAAATGTCTTCAACGCCATGCTCTACCAACTGAGCCACAGAGAACCACATGATTGCATTTCTCCATATTTCTTCATAGTAAGTAATTCCAGATGTTTCTTCATCTATCTAAGCTGGAAAATCAGAACTTTAAAATTCATGATTTTTCACTCCGGAGGTAAGGCTATACACTTATGTTTTTTGTGATTTTCCAAGAAAGATACTTTTCATAATAATATATGCCATTTAGCAGACACTTTTATCCAAAGCTATTGACAGTAGTGAATGCATACATTTTCAGTATATGTGGCCCCAGTGGGAATTGAACCCACAACCTAATTTTTGCCAACGCCATGCTCTACCAACTGAGCCACAGAGAACCACATGATCAATGTCTTGAAATGCATTTTATTCAAAATATTTCTTCATAGTAAGTCATTCCAGATGTTTCTTTATCTATTTAAGCTGGAAAATCAGAACTTTAAAATTCATGATTTTCACTTCAGAGGTAAGGCTATACACTTATGTTTTTTGTGATTTTCCAAGAAATGTACTTTTCATGATAAATGTCTTCAAATGCATTTTATCCAACGTATTTCTCCATAGGCGGTATTTGTATATGTTTCTGCAATTATCTAAGCTGGAAAATCAGAACTTTAAAATTCATGATTTTACACTCCCGAGGTAAGGCTATACACTTATGTTTTTTGTGATTTTCCAAGAAAGATACTTTTCATAATAATATATGCCATTTAGCAGACACTTTTATCCAAAGCTACTGACAGTAGTGAATGCATACATTTTCAGTATATGTGGCCACAGTGGGAATTGAACCCACAACATAACCGTTGCCAACGCCATGCTCTACCAACTGAGCGACGGAGAACCACAATTTCAGTGTCTTGAAATGCATTTTATTCAACATATTTCTTCATAGTAAGTCATTCCAGATGTTTCTTCATCTATCTAGGCTGGAAAATCAGAACTTTAAAATTCATGATTTTCACTTCGGAGGTAAGGCTATACACTTATATTTTTGTGATTTTCCAAGAAAGATACTTTTCATGATAATGTCTTCAAATGTATTTTATCCAACTTATTTCTCCATGAGCCACAGAGAACACATGATCAAGGTAATTGTATATGTTTCTTCATCTATCTAAGCTGGAAAATGAGACATTTAAAATTCATGATTTTTCACTCCGGAGGTAAGGCTATACACTTATGTTTTTTGTGATTTTCCAAGAAAGATACTTTTCATAATAATATATGCCATTTAGCAGACACTTTTATCCAAAGCTATTGACAGTAGTGAATGCATACATTTTCAGTATATGTGGCCCCAGTGGGAATTGAACCCACAACCTAACCGTTGCCAACGCCATGCTCTACCAACTGAGCCACAGAGAACCACATGATCAATGTCTTGAAATGCATTTTATTCAAAATATTTCTTCATAGTAAGTCATTCCAGATGTTTCTTTATCTATTTAAGCTGGAAAATCAGAACTTTAAAATTCATGATTTTCACTTCAGAGGTAAGGCTATACACTTATGTTTTTGTGATTTTCCAAGAAATGTACTTTTCATGATAAATGTCTTCAAATGCATTTTATCCAACGTATTTCTCCATAGGCGGTATTTGTATATGTTTCTGCAATTATCTAAGCTGGAAAATCAGAACTTTAAAATTCATGATTTTACACTCCCGAGGTAAGGCTATACACTTATGTTTTTTGTGATTTTCCAAGAAAGATACTTTTCATAATAATATATGCCATTTAGCAGACACTTTTATCCAAAGCTACTGACAGTAGTGAATGCATACATTTTCAGTATATGTGGCCACAGTGGGAATTGAACCCACAACATAACCGTTGCCAACGCCATGCTCTACCAACTGAGCGACGGAGAACCACAATTTCAGTGTCTTGAAATGCATTTTATTCAACATATTTCTTCATAGTAAGTCATTCCAGATGTTTCTTCATCTATCTAGGCTGGAAAATCAGAACTTTAAAATTCATGATTTTCACTTCGGAGGTAAGGCTATACACTTATATTTTTTGTGATTTTCCAAGAAAGATACTTTTCATAATAATATATGCCATTTAGCAGACACTTTTATCCAAAGCTACTGACAGTAGTGAATTAATACATTTTCAGTATATGTGGCCCCAGTGCGAATTGAACCCACAACATAACCGTTGCCAACGCCATGCTCTACCAACTGAGCCACAGAGAACCACATGATCAATGTCTTGAAATGCATTTTATTCAACATATTTCTTCATAGTAAGTCATTCCAGATGTTTCTTCATCTATCTAGGCTGGAAAATCAGAACTTTAAAATTCATGATTTTCACTTCGGAGGTAAGGCTATACACTTATGTTTTTTGTGATTTTCCAAGAAAGATACTTTTCATAATAATATATGCCATTTAGCAGACACTTTTATCCAAAGCTACTGACAGTAGTGAATGCATACATTTTCAGTATATGTGGCCACAGTGGGAATTGAACCCACAACATAACCGTTGCCAACGCCATGCTCTACCAACTGAGCGACGGAGAACCACAATTTCAGTGACTTGAAATGCATTTTATTCAACATATTTCTTCATAGTAAGTCATTCCAGATGTTTCTTCATCTATCTAGGCTGGAAAATCAGAACTTTAAAATTCATGATTTTCACTTCGGAGGTAAGGCTATACACTTATATTTTTTGTGATTTTCCAAGAAAGATACTTTTCATAATAATATATGCCATTTAGCAGACACTTTTATCCAAAGCTACTGACAGTAGTGAATTCATACATTTTCAGTATATGTGGCCCCAGTGCGAATTGAACCCACAACATAATTGCCAACGCCATGCTCTACCAACTGAGCCACAGAGAACCACATGATCAATGCATTTTATTCAAAATATTTCTTCATAGTAAGTCATTCCAGATGTTTCTTCATCTATCTAGGCTGGAAAATCAGAACTTTAAAATTCATGATTTTCTAAGCTCGGAGGTAAGGCTATACACTTATATTTTTTGTGATTTTCCAAGAAAGATACTTTTCATAATAATATATGCCATTTAGCAGACACTTTTATCCAAAGCTACTGACAGTAGTGAATGCATACATTTTCAGTATATGTGGCCCCAGTGGGAATTGAACCCACAACCTAACCGTTGCCAACGCCATGCTCTACCAACTGAGCCACAGAGAACCACATGATCAATGTCTTGAAATGCATTTTATTCAAATATTTCTTCATAGTAAGTCATTCCAGATGTTTCTTTATCTATTTAAGCTGGAAAATCAGAACTTTAAAATTCATGATTTTCACTTCAGAGGTAAGGCTATACACTTATGTTTTTTTGTGATTTTCCAAGAAATGTACTTTTCATGATAAATGTCTTCAAATGCATTTTATCCAACGTATTTCTCCATAGGTATTTGTATATGTTTCTGCAATTATCTAAGCTGGAAAATCAGAACTTTAAAATTCATGATTTTACACTCCCGAGGTAAGGCTATACACTTATGTTTTTGTGATTTTCCAAGAAAGATACTTTTCATAATAATATATGCCATTTAGCAGACACTTTTATCCAAAGCTACTGACAGTAGTGAATGCATACATTTTCAGTATATGTGGCCACAGTGGGAATTGAACCCACAACATAACCGTTGCCAACGCCATGCTCTACCAACTGAGCCACAGAGAACCACAATTTCAGTGTCTTGAAATGCATTTTATTCAACATATTTCTTCATAGTAAGTCATTCCAGATGTTTCTTCATCTATCTAGGCTGGAAAATCAGAACTTTAAAATTCATGATTTTCACTTCGGAGGTAAGGCTATACACTTATATTTTTTGTGATTTTCCAAGAAAGATACTTTTCATAATAATATATGCCATTTAGCAGACACTTTTATCCAAAGCTACTGACAGTAGTGAATTCATACATTTTCAGTATATGTGGCCCCAGTACTGAATTGAACCCACAACATAACCGTGGGAATTGCCAACGCCATGCTCTACCAACTGAGCCACAGAGAACCACATGATCAATGTCTTGAAATGCATTTTATTCAACATATTTCTTCATAGTAAGTCATTCCAGATGTTTCTTCATCTATCTAGGCTGGAAAATCAGAACTTTAAAATTCATGATTTTCACTTCAGAGGTAAGGCTATACACTTATGTTTTTTGTGATTTTCCAAGAAATGTACTTTTCATGATAAATGTCTTCAAATGCATTTTATCCAACTTATTTCTCCATACGAGGTAATTGTATATGTTTCTTCATCTATCTAAGCTGGAAAATGAGACATTTAAAATTCATGATTTTTCACTCCGGAGGTAAGGCTATACACTTATGTTTTTTGTGATTTTCCAAGAAAGATACTTTTCAAAATAATATATGCCATTTAGCAGACACTTTTATCCAAAGCTACTGACAGTAGTGAATTCATACATTTTCAGTATATGTAGCCCCAGTGGGAATTGAACCCACAACCTAACCGTTGCCAACGCCATGCTCTACCAACTGAGCCACAGAGAACCACATGATCAATGCATTTTATTCAACATATTTCTTCATAGTAAGTCATTCCAGATGTTTCTTCATCTATCTAGGCTGGAAAATCAGAACTTTAAAATTCATGATTTTCACTTCGGAGGTAAGGCTATACACTTATGTTTTTTGTGATTTTCAAGAAATGTACTTTTCATGATAAATGTCTTCAAATGCATTTTATCCAACTTATTTCTCCATACGAGGTAATTGTATATGTTTCTTCATCTATCTAAGCTGGAAAATGAGACATTTAAAATTCATGATTTTCACTTCGGAGGTAAGGCTATACACTTATGTTTTTTGTGATTTTCCAAGAAAGATACTTTTCATAATAATATATGCCATTTAGCAGACACTTTTATCCAAAGCTATTGACAGTAGTGAATGCATACATTTTCAGTATATGTGGCCCCAGGGGAATTGAACCCACAACCTAACCGCTGCCAACGCCATGCTCTACCAACTGAGCCACAGAGAACCACATGATCAATGTCTTGAAATGCATTTTATTCAAAATATTTCTTCATAGTAAGTCATTCCATATGTTTCTTCATCTATCTAAGCTGGAAAATGAGACATTTAAAATTCATGATTTTTCACTCCCGAGGTAAGGCTATACACTTATGTTTTTTGTGATTTTCCAAGAAAGATACTTTTCATAATAATATATGCCATTTAGCAGACACTTTATCCAAAGCTACTGACAGTAATGAATTAATACATTTTCAGTATATGTGGCCCCAGTGGGAATTGAACCCACAACCTAACCGTTGCCAACGCCATGCTCTACCAACTGAGCCACAGAGAACCACATGATCAATGCATTTTATTCAACATATTTCTTCATAGTAAGTCATTCCAGATGTTTCTTCATCTATCTAGGCTGGAAAATCAGAACTTTAAAATTCATGATTTTCACTTCGGAGGTAAGGCTATACACTTATGTTTTTTGTGATTTTCCAAGAAATGTACTTTTCATGATAAATGTCTTCAAATGCATTTTATCCAACTTATTTCTCCATACGAGGTAATTGTATATGTTTCTTCATCTATCTAAGCTGGAAAATGAGACATTTAAAATTCATGATTTTTCACTCCGGAGGTAAGGCTATACACTTATGTTTTTTGTGATTTTCCAAGAAAGATACTTTTCATAATAATATATGCCATTTAGCAGACACTTTTATCCAAAGCTACTGACAGTAGTGAATTAATACATTTTCAGTATATTTGGCCCCAGGGAATTGAACCCACAACATAACCGTTGCCAACGCCATGCTCTACCAACTGAGCCACAGAGAACCACATGATCAATGCATTTTATTCAACATATTTCTTCATAGTAAGTCATTCCAGATGTTTCTTCATCTATCTAGGCTGGAAAATCAGAACTTTAAAATTCATGATTTTGACTTCGGAGGTAAGGCTATACACTTATGTTTTTTGTGATTTTCCAAGAAATGTACTTTTCATGATAAATGTCTTCAAATGCATTTTATCCAACTTATTTCTCCATACGAGGTAATTGTATATGTTTCTTCATCTATCTAAGCTGGAAAATGAGACATTTAAAATTCATGATTTTTCACTCCGGAGGTAAGGCTATACACTTATGTTTTTTGTGATTTTCCAAGAAAGATACTTTTCATAATAATATATGCCATTTAGCAGACACTTTTATCCAAAGCTATTGACAGTAGTGAATGCATACATTTTCAGTATATGTGGCCCCAGGGGAATTGAACCCACAACCTAACCGTTGCCAACGCCATGCTCTACCAACTGAGCCACAGAGAACCACATGATCAATGTCTTGAAATGCATTTTATTCAAAATATTTCTTCATAGTAAGTCATTCCATATGTTTCTTCATCTATCTAAGCTGGAAAATGAGACATTTAAAATTCATGATTTTTCACTCCCGAGGTAAGGCTATACACTTATGTTTTTTGTGATTTTCCAAGAAAGATACTTTTCATAATAATATATGCCATTTAGCAGACACTTTTATCCAAAGCTACTGACAGTAGTGAATTAATACATTTTCAGTATATGTGGCCCCAGTGGGAATTGAACCCACTACCTAACCGTTGCCAACGCCATGCTCTACCAACTGAGCCACAGAGAACCACATGATCAATGCATTTTATTCAACATATTTCTTCATAGTAAGTCATTCCAGATGTTTCTTCATCTATCTAGGCTGGAAAATCAGAACTTTAAAATTCATGATTTTCACTTCGGAGGTAAGGCTATACACTTATGTTTTTTGTGATTTTCCAAGAAATGTACTTTTCATGATAAATGTCTTCAAATGCATTTTATCCAACTTATTTCTCCATACGAGGTAATTGTATATGTTTCTTCATCTATCTAAGCTGGAAAATGAGACATTTAAAATTCATGATTTTTCACTCCGGAGGTAAGGCTATACACTTATGTTTTTTGTGATTTTCCAAGAAAGATACTTTTCATAATAATATATGCCATTTAGCAGACACTTTTATCCAAAGCTATTGACAGTAGTGAATGCATACATTTTCAGTATATGTGGCCCCAGTGGGAATTGAACCCACAACCTAACCGTTGCCAACGCCATGCTCTACCAACTGAACCACAGAGAACCACATGATCAATGTCTTGAAATGCATTTTATTCAAAATATTTCTTCATAGTAAGTCATTCCAGATGTTTCTTATCTATTTAAGCTGGAAAATCAGAACTTTAAAATTCATGATTTTCACTTCAGAGGTAAGGCTATACACTTATGTTTTTTGTGATTTTCCAAGAAATGTACTTTTCATGATAAATGTCTTCAAATGCATTTTATCCAACGTATTTCTCCATAGGTGGTATTTGTATATGTTTCTTCAATTATCTAAGCTGGAAAATCAGAACTTTAAAATTCATGATTTTACACTCCGAGGTAAGGCTATACACTTATGTTTTTTGTGATTTTCCAAGAAAGATACTTTTCATAATAATATATGCCATTTAGCAGACACTTTTATCCAAAGCTACTGACAGTAGTGAATTAATACATTTTCAGTATATGTGGCCCCAGTGCGAATTGAACCCACAACATAACCGTCTACAACGCCATGCTCTACCAACTGAGCCACAGAGAACCACATGATCAATGTCTTGAAATGCATTTTATTCAACATATTTCTTCATAGTAAGTCATTCCAGATGTTTCTTCATCTATCTAGGCTGGAAAATCAGAACTTTAAAATTCATGATTTTCACTTCGGAGGTAAGGCTATACACTTATGTTTTTTGTGATTTTCCAAGAAAGATACTTTTCATAATAATATATGCCATTTAGCAGACACTTTTATCCAAAGCTACTGACAGTAGTGAATGCATACATTTTCAGTATATGTGGCCACAGTGGGAATTGAACCCACAACATAACATGCCAACGCCATGCTCTACCAACTGCTTTCCAAGAGAACCACATGATTTCAGTGACTTGAAATGCATTTTATTCAACATATTTCTTCATAGTAAGTCATTCCAGATGTTTCTTCATCTATCTAGGCTGGAAAATCAGAACTTTAAAATTCATGATTTTCACTTCGGAGGTAAGGCTATACACTTATATTTTTTGTGATTTTCCAAGAAAGATACTTTTCATAATAATATATGCCATTTAGCAGACACTTTTATCCAAAGCTACTGACAGTAGTGAATTCATACATTTTCAGTATATGTGGCCCCAGTGCGAATTGAACCCACAACATAACCGTTGCCAACGCCATGCTCTACCAACTGAGCCACAGAGAACCACATGATCAATGCATTTTATTCAAAATATTTCTTCATAGTAAGTCATTCCAGATGTTTCTTCATCTATCTAGGCTGGAAAATCAGAACTTTAAAATTCATGATTTTCACTTCGGAGGTAAGGCTATACACTTATATTTTTTGTGATTTTTCAAGAAAGATACTTTTCATAATAATATATGCCATTTAGCAGACACTTTTATCCAAAGCTACTGACAGTAGTGAATGCATACATTTTCAGTATATGTGGCCCCAGTGGGAATTGAACCCACAATAATAACCGTTGCCAACGCCATGCTCTACCAACTGAACCACAGAGAACCACATGATCAATGTCTTGAAATGCATTTTATTCAAAATATTTCTTCATAGTAAGTCATTCCAGATGTTTCTTTATCTATTTAAGCTGGAAAATCAGAACTTTAAAATTCATGATTTTCACTTCAGAGGTAAGGCTATACACTTATGTTTTTTGTGATTTTCCAAGAAATGTACTTTTCATGATAAATGTCTTCAAATGCATTTTATCCAACGTATTTCTCCATAGGCGGTATTTGTATATGTTTCTTCAATTATCTAAGCTGGAAAATCAGAACTTTAAAATTCATGATTTTACACTCCCGAGGTAAGGCTATACACTTATGTTTTTTGTGATTTTCCAAGAAAGATACTTTTCATAATAATATATGCCATTTAGCAGACACTTTTATCCAAAGCTACTGACAGTAGTGAATGCATACATTTTCAGTATATGTGGCCACAGGGAATTGAACCCACAACATAACCGTTCAATGCTCTACCAACTGAGCGACGGAGAACCACAATTTCAGTGTCTTGAAATGCATTTTATTCAACATATTTCTTCATAGTAAGTCATTCCAGATGTTTCTTCATCTATCTAGGCTGGAAAATCAGAACTTTAAAATTCATGATTTTCACTTCGGAGGTAAGGCTATACACTTATATTTTTTGTGATTTTCCAAGAAAGATACTTTTCATAATAATATATGCCATTTAGCAGACACTTTTATCCAAAGCTACTGACAGTAGTGAATTAATACATTTTCAGTATATGTGGCCCCAGTGCGAATTGAACCCACAACATAACCGTTGATAACGCCATGCTCTACCAACTGAGCCACAGAGAACCACATGATCAATGTCTTGAAATGCATTTTATTCAACATATTTCTTCATAGTAAGTCATTCCAGATGTTTCTTCATCTATCTAGGCTGGAAAATCAGAACTTTAAAATTCATGATTTTCACTCCGGAGGTAAGGCTATACACTTATATTTTTGTGATTTTCCAAGAAAGATACTTTTCATAATAATATATGCCATTTAGCAGACACTTTTATCCAAAGCTACTGACAGTAGTGAATGCATACATTTTCAGTATATGTGGCCCCAGTGCGAATTGAACCCACAACATAACCGTTGCCAACGCCATGCTCTACCAACTGAGCCACAGAGAACCACATGATCAATGTGTTGAAATGCATTTTATTCAACATATTTCTTCATAGTAAGTAATTACAGATGTTTCTTCATCTATCTAAGCTGGAAAATCAGAACTTTAAAATTCATGATTTCCACTTCGGAGGTAAGGCTATACACTTATGTTTTTTGTGATTTTCCAAGAAATGTACTTTTCATGATAAATGTCTTCAAATGCGTTTTATCCAACTTATTTCTCCATACAAGGTAATTGTATATGTTTCTTCATCTATCTAAGCTGGAAAATGAGACATTTAAAATTCATGATTTTTCACTCCGGAGGTAAGGCTATACACTTATGTTTTTTGTGATTTTCCAAGAAAGATACTTTTCAAAATAATATATGCCATTTAGCAGACACTTTTATCCAAAGCTAATGACAGTAGTGAATTCATACATTTTCAGTATATGTAGCCCCAGTGGGAATTGAACCCACAACCTAACCGTTGCCAATGCCATGCTCTACCAACTGAGCCACAGAGAACCACATGATCAATGCATTTTATTCAACATATTTCTTCATAGTAAGTAATTACAGATGTTTCTTCATCTATCTAAGCTGGAAAATCAGAACTTTAAAATTCATGATTTTCTTCTTCGAGGTAAGGCTATACACTTATGTTTTTTGTGATTTTCCAAGAAATGTACTTTTCATGATAAATGTCTTCAAATGCGTTTTATCCAACTTATTTCTCCATACGAGGTAATTGTATATGTTTCTTCATCTATCTAAGCTGGAAAATGAAACATTTAAAATTCATGATTTTCACTTCGGAGGTAAGGCTATACACTTATATTTTTTGTGATTTTCCAAGAAAGATACTTTTCATAATAACATATGCCATTTAGCAGACACTTTTATCCAAAGCTATTGACAGTAGTGAATGCATACATTTTCAGTATATGTGGCCCCAGGGGAATTGAACCCACAACCTAACCGTTGCCAACGCCATGCTCTACCAACTGAGCCACAGAGAACCACATGATCAATGTCTTGAAATGCATTTTATTCAAAATATTTCTTCATAGTAAGTCATTCCATATGTTTCTTCATCTATCTAAGCTGGAAAATGAGACATTTAAAATTCATGATTTTTCACTCCCGAGGTAAGGCTATACACTTATGTTTTTTGTGATTTTCCAAGAAAGATACTTTTCATAATAATATATGCCATTTAGCAGACACTTTTATCCAAAGCTACTGACAGTAATGAATTAATACATTTTCAGTATATGTGGCCCCAGTGGGAATTGAACCCACTAACCTAACCGTTGCCAACGCCATGCTCTACCAACTGAGCCACAGAGAACCACATGATCAATGCATTTTATTCAACATATTTCTTCATAGTAAGTCATTCCAGATGTTTCTTCATCTATCTAGGCTGGAAAATCAGAACTTTAAAATTCATGATTTTCACTTCGGAGGTAAGGCTATACACTTATGTTTTTGTGATTTTCCAAGAAATGTACTTTTCATGATAAATGTCTTCAAATGCATTTTATCCAACTTATTTCTCCATACGAGGTAATTGTATATGTTTCTTCATCTATCTAAGCTGGAAAATGAGACATTTAAAATTCATGATTTTTCACTCCGGAGGTAAGGCTATACACTTATGTTTTTTGTGATTTTCCAAGAAAGATACTTTTCATAATAATATATGCCATTTAGCAGACACTTTTATCCAAAGCTACTGACAGTAGTGAATTAATACATTTTCAGTATATTTGGCCCCAGTGGGAATTGAACCCACAACATAACCTGCTACCAACTGAGCCAACGCCATGCTCTACCAACTGAGCCACAGAGAACCACATGATCAATGCATTTTATTCAACATATTTCTTCATAGTAAGTCATTCCAGATGTTTCTTCATCTATCTAGGCTGGAAAATGAGACATTTAAAATTCATGATTTTCACTCGGAGGTAAGGCTATACACTTATATTTTTTTGTGATTTTCCAAGAAAGATACTTTTCATAATAATATATGCCATTTAGCAGACACTTTTATCCAAAGCTACTGACAGTAGTGAATTCATACATTTTCAGTATATGTGGCCCCAGTGCGAATTGAACCCACAACATAACCGTTGCCAACGCCATGCTCTACCAACTGAGCGACAGAGAACCACAATTTCAGTGTCTTGAAATGCATTTTATTCAACATATTTCTTCATAGTAAGTCATTCCAGATGTTTCTTCATCTATCTAGGCTGGAAAATCAGAACTTTAAAATTCATGATTTTCACTGGAGGTAAGGCTATACA
>JAINUG010001571.1:0-7500 GCA_029706075.1 Aldrovandia affinis
GAGTGTGTGTATGAGTGTGTGACTGTGTGTATGTGTGTGTGTGTGTGTGAAGTGTAGGTGTGTGAGTGCGTGTGAATGTGTAGAATGTGTAAGAATGAATGTGTGTGTGTGTGTGTGTGTGTGTGTGTGTGTGAGCTAGCTATGAAAATACTTGACAGAGGAAAAATGCAGAGCAATAATAGGGGAAGTGCAGGTAGAATACACAGTGCATTAACAGTACTCTGACAATCTCAAAACACTGCTTTACCAAGCAGCTAAAAGCAATATACAGGCGGGCAATCTTTTAAAACAGCGTCACCAAATGTCTGTCCTCTCCTGTCTGTGTGCATGTGTGAGTGTGAGTGTGTATGAGTGTATGTGTGTGTATGAGTGTGTTGAGTGTGTGAGTGAGTGCAAAGAATGTGTTGTGTGAGTGTGTGTGTGTGTGTGTGTGTGAGTGTATGAAAGTGTTGATAGAGGGAAAAAATGGTGTGTATTGAGTGTGTGTATGAGTGTGTGTATGAGTGTGTGTATGAGTGTGTGTATGAGTGTGTGATGTGTGTGTGTGTGAGTGTGTGTGTGAGTGTGTGTGTGAGTGTGTGAGTGCGAATGAGAAGTGTGTGTGTGTGTGTGTGTGTGTGTGAATGTGTGAGTAAGAATGTGTGTGTGTGTGTGTGTGTGTGTGTGAGCTAGCTAGCTATGAAAATACTTGACAGAGGAAAAATGCAGAGCAATAATGGGGGGAAGTGCAGGTAGAATACACAGTGCATTAACAGTACTCTGACAATCTCAAAACACTGCTTTACCAAGCAGCTAAAAGCAATATACAGGCGGGCAATCTTTTTAAAACAGCGTCACCAAATGTCTGTCCTCTCCTGTCTGTGTGCATGTGTGTGTGAGTGTGTAGTGAGTGTGTATGAGTGTGTGAGTGTGTATGGAGTGTGAGTGTGTGAGTGCGTGTAAGAATGTGTGTGAGTGTGAGTGTGTGTGTGTGTGTGTGTGTGTGTTTGTGTGTGTGTGTGTGAGTTTAGTGTGTGTGACATGTGTAATAGAAATGAATACACAGTGCATGTAAGTGTGTGTGTGTGTGTGTGTGTGTGTGTGTGTGTGTGTGTGTGCTAGCTATGAAAATACTTGACAGAGGAAAAAATGCAGAGCAATGTAGGGTGTGTGTGTGTGTGTGTGTGTGTAGAATACACAGTGCATTAACAGTACTCTGACAATCTCAAAACACTGCTTTACCAAACAGCTAAAAGCAATATACAGGCGGGCAATCTTTTTAAAACAGCGTCACCAAATGTCTGTGGCTATGAAAATACTTGACAGAGGGAAAATGCAGAGCAATAATAGGGGGAAGTGCAGGTAGAATACACAGTGCATTAACAGTACTCTGATTAATCTCAAAACACTGCTTTACCAGCAGCTAAAAAGCAATATACAGGTGGGCAATCTTTTTAAAACAGTCACACCAAATTTCTGTCCCTCCTGTCTGTGTGCATGTGTGTGTGTATGAGTGTGTATGAGTGTGTGTATGAGTGTGTGTATGAGTGTAACAGCGTCACCAAATGTCTGTCCTCTCCTGTGTGTGTGTGTGTATGAGTGTGTGTATGAGGAGTGTGTGTATGAGTGTGTGTATGAGTGTGTGTATGAGTGTGTGTATGAGTGTGTGTATGAGTGTGTGTATGAGTGTGTGAGTGCGTGTGTGAGTGTGAGTGTGTGTGAGTGTGAGTGAATGTGTGAGTAAGAATGTGTGAGTAAGAATGTGCATGTGTGTGTGTGTGTGTGTGTGTGTGAGCTAGCTATGAAAATACTTGACAGAGGGAAAAATGCAGAGCAATAATAGGGGGGGAAGTGCAGGTAGAATACACAGTGCATTAACAGTACTCTGATTAATCTCAAAACACTGCTTTACTACAGCTAAAAGCAATATACAGGCGGGCAATCTTTTTTTAAAACAGCGTCACCAAATGTCTGTCCTCTCCTGTCTGTGTGCATGAGTGTGTGTATGAGTGTGTGTATGAGTGTGTATGAGTGTGTATGAGTGTGTATGAGTGTGTATGAGTGTATGAGTGTGTATCGCATCGCAGTGTTTCCCAAATGTTTGTACAGGAATAGATCAAATAAGTAGAAGTGGCAACAAAAATGGATCAGTAACACTAACACATATGGTCAACATAAAACAGTGTCATAAAGTTGACATGAGGTGTCATAAGTAGTCGTTACAGCTTACGTCAGTTTATGGCAACATGCCTGTCACTTGTGTTATCTGACAACACTGTAATGAAACCTTACTTTATTATTATTTTATAATAATACATTTTATTTCCCATGTCAAAGCACTGAAATAGTAAGTTAGACATAAAATGGCCTGGTTTAGTTTAAAGCTCACCACCAACGTCAAGGTACAGGCCGAGAGTGAGATGTTAGTATCAGGTTTAAAAAGCTATGTTTTGTTTCCAAAACTATAGACCCCTGGAATGTACCTGCAAAATTAGGGATTTGTAGATGGACAGACATTGTTAAGTAATCAAATAATATTAAACCAGACATCAACAGAGAGTTATTGTCACATATTGTGGAAATGAAGAATAGAATATTATACTTACCATGAAACAAGAATAACCATACCCTACCTGCTGCCGACGAAGTCCACACTCCTCCAAATAAAGAATGTGGCCCGAACTCGGTCTTGGACACCCCCTCCTGCATGCCTCTGGGTTACGAAGCACTCTACCCTTTGGCTTCAACCAGCCCTCAGGGCCAGAGCCTTCCCTGCACCAGGCTATAGGGCGGTGTCCTCACTGGACTCGGCCAATCTAGCTTCCTCCCTCCGGCTTCACCACCCCGATCTTGAGGCTTTTCAGTCGCTCGACCGAGGTGGGGGGAATCCCCATGACAGCCAAGAGGGGTGCTGCTCTGTCCCGGGTTTTTGGCACCAAACTGTCACACGCCACGTGACAAACCATGAACGGGAACAGAACAGCCAGAGACGCGGAGTGGAGTTTGTCGGTCTCACGGACCGGATTTTTATTTATTTATTTTTCTGTCTCCCCCAGACATGGTTTAATTGATTGACACCAATTAAATAATCAAATAATAATTAAACCAATTAAGGCCTTTGGAGCTCCCTTCGGGCGACAGTTCACTGTCACACCCTGTGAGAGTGCCAAACCTGCCCCCGGAAAGTCTCACTGCTCCAAAGGCCTCTACCACATGAAACAAGACAGGCAACCATGCCCTCCACACACACCCTAATTAACTACCCATTGCGTGGTAACCGTCCTTTGAATCTGACACAGAAACCCGGTCTTGGTTCTCATTCTACGACGAATGAAGCGCTAGCTCCCACTGCCGACGAAGTCAAAATACAGTATACCGGAACGTGATAACTGTGATACGTTTGCAGCACACCCGATTGAAGGCACAATTCTGGTCGCGAAATGTAAATGTGATCAATCAGTGTCTGCTTTTTCAGTCGTGGCAGCGGAGACAAGCTGGCTATAGCCTCGGGAGTGAAACAACGCCCGGATGGCTTTCTTCCCTCTTGAGAGCAGGTCTCATTGAAGTCTCTTTTCACGTGCCATTTGAGTGTAACATATTATACTTACGCCGTCTCTACACCACAGGTCAAGTCGTGTCAGTGGAAAGTGGTCAGCGACAGACACGTACCTGACATCTTAAAGAAAATAAAAAACATCATGACTTGTCGAATAATTGACACTTACTGATACATATTTAGGCCAAATCGATTAGGACTGAAATTTGGGAATGCCACTTTAATATTAAAATCATAATACATATGACATTAGTTTGCTCAAACAGGCATGTTCTACATGGTACTTCACTTTAACATCTTTTAAAAAAATAATGTTTTACATACCCATACGTGCTGCCACACGATGGTACTCCTGACGCAGAAGATCCTGCAGGGCCACATCGATGTTCAGACGGGGAGGGAAGTCCAGAACAAAACGTTCCCCTGCCAAAAGCACATTTTCTCTCAAAACGTCGAGACATTAAAATTAACGCAATCGCTCATAAAACCAATTATATTATCAAGCATATAATCATGACAGTTACAATATAAAGAAAAATAAGCTTACGCTGGGCCAGGTACCACAAACGCTCTTCAGCAGCTTGCCAAAGTCTGCCCCAGCCTCGCTGACGGTCCTGCTAGAACACAAATTGTTACTGGGCCCCAAAAGACATACTGCCTCGGGTGTCCGAGGCAGAACAACATTCAGGACCTCAGTCCGCAACTCAGCTGCCGACGCCCCGGGGATGGACAGGACGCCAAAGGAGAGCTCCGTCCGGCATCGCCACGAATCCGTCGGGCGATGGCTCAAGATGGGAGTCACCGACGAGCAGGACAAACTGCATAAACAAAGACATTTTTGAAATGTGTGAAAATCCCCCATTACTTCTCAGATCAGATTTTCATGTATAAACTCACAGAATTATACCTTCTTGTGTGGAGCATCAGCTGAACGACCAACTTGCGGGCCCGTCCAGTGAAGGGGGAAGGTTGCCATTTCCGCACACGATGGCGATAGCCCGTACCGCGCCTATTTAGAAGCAAACAGCGACCCTAAAACTTTCAAACCTTTAACAATCTGCAATTATGTCAATACTACAATCAAACACCTTTGTACTCTAAAACTAAAAAGCCCAGGGGAAACCTGTTGACAATTACAACCAGAATACACAACTTATACATGTAACGAAACATTTTATGAGAAAACTGTGGGCTACATACGTGCGCGAAAGTCAGTGGGAGCAGGGAGGGTGCGGCCAGCACGGCAATGGGAAGTCTGGCCATCTGATTACACATAACATCAAGTTAGGAAAGTGAAGACTTTGAATTACACAGTCTATGTATTTAATAATTATAATTGATAGCAATTAGGCTATACCTTCTGAGCTGGAGACTGCGAGGGGTGATCGCATCCGTCTTGGTCCAGGGTGAAGGGGCTGGTGGCGGCGTCTCTGGCTGGGCGGTCTAAAAACACAAAACCAATAAAAACCCAGGCATCAAGTGACACAATGCAGTCACTTGACACTTAGTAGAACCACTCACGCCTCCTACATCTACTTTAATGCTTTGCAGTCTATTGTAACATGCGGCTCTAAAGTCATTCATTTTGAGGCACCTGCTGGTGGATGGGCTGATCGGTTGATCAGCCAGGTCCAGCGGCTGCCATCGCGCTTCGCGGCCTGGGAACGCTTTCCTTCCCGTGGCATGTTGTCCTTCTGTCTCAAAAACACTTCAACCAAAAACACAGTTTTGACACTGTACAGAATATCAACGTCACAAAACGAAAGGTGGTCCGTATACTATACCTGTGTCTGTGTGTGTGTGTGTAAGTATTTATTTGACTATAGGCCTGTGTACTGTTTTAGGTTGTGTTTATGCTGTGTGTGTGTGCTTGTGTATGTAACTTGATTTAAGCAAAAATGCAGAGGTGTGTGTGTATAGAGTTTTGCTCTTCAAAGCCTCGGGTGGGTAGCTGGAAAAAGAAAAGAAAACAGATTGTAATATGAAATGAAATTACAGATAAGATATTGTGTGCATATTTCCAGCCCATAATATGAAAATACTTGACAGAGGGAAAAATGCAGAGCAATAATGGGGGGAAGTGCAGGTAGAATACACAGTGCATTAACAGCACTCTGATTAATTCAAAACACTGCTTTACTCAAGCAGCTAAAAGCAATATACAGGCGGGCAATGATATGTATATCTTTTAAAACAGCCACCAAATGTCTGTCCTCTCCTGTCTGTGTGCATGTGTGTGAGTGTGTGTGAGTGTGTATTGAGTGTGTATGGAGTGTATGAGTGCGAGTGTATGAGTGTATGAGTGTATGTGAGTGTGTGAGTGAGTGCGTGCAAGAATGTGTGTGTGAGTGTGTGTGTGTGTGTGTGTGTTTGTCTGTGTGTGTGTGTGTGTCTGTGTGTGTGTGTGAGCTAGCTTTATGAAAATACTTGATAGAGGGAAAATGCAGAGCAATAATAGGGGGCTTAAAACAGCGCCACCAAATGTCTGTCCTCTCCTGTCTGTGTGCATGTGTGTGTGTGAGTGTGTGTGAGTGTGTGTATGAGTGTGTATGAGTGTGTGTATGAGTGTGTGTATGAGTGTGTGAGTGCGAGTGTATGTGTGTGTGAGTGCGAGTGCGTGTGGAATGTGTGAGTAAGAATGTGTGTGTGCATGTGAGTGTGTGTGTGTGTGTGTGAGCTAGCTTATGAAAATACTTGATTGGAAAGAGTGGAAAAATGCAGACACCTATAATAGGGGAGTGCAGGTAGAATACACAGTGCATTTCAACAGCACCCTGATTAATCCTCAAAACACTGTTTACTCAAGCAGCTAAAAGCAATATGTTGGCGGGCAATGATATGTATATCTTTTTAAAAACAGCGCTCACCAAATGTCTGTCCTCTCCTGTGTGTGGGAGTGTGTATGTGAGTGTAGCATTGAGTGTGTATGAGTGTGTGATGAGTGTGTGTATGGAGTGTGTGAGTGCGATGCATGAGTGTGTGAGTGCGTGTGTAAGAGTGTGTGTGTGAGTGTGTGTGTGAATGTGTGTGTGAGTGTGTGTGTGTGTGTGTGTGTGTGTGTGTGTGTGTGTGTGTGAGCTAGCTATGAAAATACTTGACAGAGGGAAAATGCAGAGCAATAATAGGGGGGAAGTGCAGGTAGAATACATGAGTGCATTAACAGTACCTGATAATCTCAAAACACTGCTTTACCAAGCAGCTAAAAGCAATATACAGGCGGGCAATGATATGCTATATCTTTTTAAAACAGCCGTCACCAAACGTCTGTCCTCTCCTGTCTGTGTGCATGTGTGAGTGTGAGTGTGTGTGTATGAGTGTGTATGAGTGTGTGAGTGCATGAGTGTATGAGTGTGTGAGTGTGTGAGTGTGGTGTGGTGAGTGTGTGCAGGTGTGTGAGCAAGAATGTGTGTGTGTGTGTGTGTGTGTGTGTGTGTGTGTGTGTGTGTGTGTGATTACCATGAAAATACTTGACAGAGGGAAAATGCAGATAACAATAGGGGGAAGTGCAGGTAGAATATACAGTACATTAACAGTACTCTGACAATTCAAAACACTTTTTACCAAGCAGCTAAAAGCAATATACAGGCGGGCAATCTTTTTTAAAACAGCGTCACCAAATGTCTGTCCTCTCCTGTCTGTGTGCATGTGTGTGTGTGTGAGTGTGTATTGAGTGTATGTATGAGTGAGTGAGGCTGAGTGTGAGTGTGTGAGTGCAAGAACGTGTGTGTGAATGAGTGCAGTGTATGAGTATGTGTGAGTGTGTGAGTGCGTGTAAGAATGTGTGCATGTGTGAGTGTGTGTGTGTGTGTGTGTGTGTGTGTGTGAGCTAGCTATGAAAATACTTCTGACAGAGGGAAAATGCAGAGCAACAATAGGGGGAAGTGCAGGCAGAATACACAGTGCATTAACAGTACTCTGACAATCTCAAAACACTGCTTACCACAGCTAAAAGCAACATACAGGCG
>JAINUG010001571.1:10000-20186 GCA_029706075.1 Aldrovandia affinis
CGGGGGGAAGCAGGCAGAATACACAGTGCATTAACAGTACTCTGACAATCTCAAAACACTGCTTTACCAAGCAGCTAAAAGCAATATACAGGCGGGCAATCTTTTTTAAAACAGCGTCACCAAATGTCTGTCCTCTCCTGTCTTTGTGCATGAGTGTGTATGAGTGTGTGTAGAGTGTGTGTGTATGAGTGTGTATGAGTGTGTATGAGTGTGTATGAGTGTGTATGAGTGTATCGCATCGCAGTGTTTCCCAAATCTTTGTACTGGAATAGATCAAATAAGTAGAAGTGGCAACAAAAAATGGATCAGTAACACCAACACATATGGTCAACATAAAACAGTGTCATAAAGTTGACATAAGAGGTGTCATAAGTAGTCGTTACAGCTTACGTCAGTTTATGGCAACATGCCTGTCACTTGTGTTATCTGACAACACTGTAATGAAACCTTACTTTATTATTATTTTATAATAATACATTTTATTTCCCCATGTCAAAGCACTGAAATAGTAAGTTAGACATAAAATGGCCTGGTTTAGTTTAAAGCTCACTCACCAACGCCAAGGTACAGGCCGAGAGTGAGATGTTAGTATCAGGTTTAAAAAGCTATGTTTTGTTTCCAAAACTATAGACCCCTGGAATGTACCTGCAAAATTAGGGGATTTGTAGATGGACAGACATTGTTAGTACACATACATATTAACATAGACATCAACAGAGATTATTGTACATATTGTGGAAATGAAGAATAGAATATTATACTTACCTGCTCAGAATATTATACTTACCTGCTGCCGATTAAGTCAAAATAGTCAAAAATAAAGTATACCGAACGTCTTGGACACCCCCTCCTGCATGCCTCTGGGTTACGAAGCACTCTACCCTTTGGCTTCAACCAGCCTCAGGGCAGAGCCTTCTCCCCTGCACCAGGCTATAGGGCGGTGTCCTCACTGGACCCGGCCAATCCAGCTTCCTCCTCCGGCTTCACCACCCCGATCTTGCGGCTTTTCAGTCGCTCGACCGAGGTGGGGGAATCCCCATGACAGCCAAGAGGGGTGCTGCTCTGTCCGGGTTTTTGGCACCAAACTGTCACACGCCACGTGACAAACCCTGAATGGGAACAGAACAGCCAGGAGACGCGGAGTGGAGTTTGTCGGTTCACGGACCGGATTTTATTTATTTATTTTCTCTCTCCCCCAGACATGGTTTAATTGATTGACACCAATTAAATAATCAAATAATAATTAAACCAGTTAAGGCCTTTGGAGCTCCCTTCCGGGCGACAGTTCACTGTCACACCCTGTGAGAGTGCCAAACCTGCCCCGGAAAGTCTCACTGCTCCAAAGGCCTCTACCACATGAAACAAGACAGGCAACCATGCCACTCCCACTTGGCTGAGACCGACGCCTTCCACACTCCTCCACCGCCAGAATGTGGCCCGAGCCCATTCGGTCTTGGACACCTCTCCTGCGTGCCTCTGGGTTACGAAGCACTCTACCCTTGGCTTCAACCAGCCCTCAGGGCTGAGCCTTCTCCCCTGCACCAGGCTATAGGGCGGTGTCCTCACTGACCTCGGCCAATCTAGCTTCCTCCCTCCGGCTTCACCACCCCGATCTTGAGGCTTTTCAGTCGCCGACCGAGGTGGGGAATCCCCATGACAGCCAAGAGGGGTGCTGCTCTGTCCCGGGTTTTTGGCACCAAACTGTCACACGCCACGTGACAAACCATGAACGGGAACAGAACAGCCAGGAGACGCGGAGTGGAGTTTGTCGGTCTACGGACCGGATTTTATTTATTTATTTTTCTGTCTCTCCCCCCAGACATGGTTTAATTGATTGACACCAATTAAATAATCAAATAATAATTAAACCAATTAAGGCCTTTGGAGCTCCCTTCCGGGCGACAGTTCACTGTCACACCCTGTGAGAGTGCCAAACCTGCCCCCGGAAAGTCTCACTGCTCCAAAGGCCTCTACCACATGAAACAAGACAGGCAACCATGCCCTCCACACACACCCTAATTAACTACCCATTGCGTGGTAACCGTCTTTGAATCTGACACAGAAACCCGGTCTTGGTTCTCATTCTACGACGAATGAAGCGCTAGCTCCCACTGCCGACGAAGTCAAAATACAGTATACCGGAACGTGATAACTGTGATACGCTTGCAGCACACCGATTGAAGGCACAATTCTGGTCGCGAAATGTAAATGTGATCAATCAGTGTCTGCTTTTCAGTCGTGGCAGCGGAGACAAGCTGGCTATAGCCTCGGGTGAAACAACGCCCGGATGGCTTTCTTCCCTCTTGAGAGCAGGTCTTCATTGAAGTCTCTTTTCACGTGCCATTTGAGTGTAACATATTATACTTTACGCCGTCTCTACACCACAGGTCAAGTCGTGTCAGTGGAAAGGTGGTCAGCGACAGACACGTACCTGACATCTTAAAGAAAATAAAAACATCATGACTTGTCGAATAATTGACACTTACTGATACATATTTAGGCCAAATCGATTAGGACTGAAATTTGGGAATGCCACTTTAATATTAAAATCATAATACATATGACATTAGTTTGCTCAAACAGGCATGTTCTACATGGTACTTCACTTTAACATCTTTTAAAATGTTTTACATACCCATACGTGCTGCCACACGATGGTACTCCTGACGCAGAAGATCCTGCAGGGCCACATCGATGTTCAGACGGGAGGGAAGTCCAGAACAAAACGTTCCCCTGCCAAAAGCACATTTTCTCTCAAAACGTCAGAGACATTAAAATTAACGCAATCGCTCATAAAACCAATTATATTATCAAGCATATAATCATGACAGTTACAATATAAAGAAAAATAAGCTTATTGGCCCAGGTACCACAAACGCCTTCAGCAGCTTGCCAAAGTCTGCCCCAGCCGCGCTGACGGTCCTGCTAGAACACAAATTGTTACTGGGCCCCAAAGACATACTGCCTCGGGTGTCCGAGGCAGAACAACATTCAGGACCTCAGTCCGCAACTCAGCTGCCGACGCCCCGGGGATGGACAGGACGCCAAAGGAGAGTGCTCCGTCCGGCATCGCCACGAATCCGTCGGCGATGGCTCGAAGATGGGAGTCACCGACGAGCAGGACAAACTGCATAAACAAAGACATTTTTTTGAAATGTGTGAAAATCCCCCATTACTTCTCAGATCAGATTTTCATGTATAAACTCTCACAGAATTATACCTTCTTGTGTGGGCGTCAGCTGAACGACCAACTTGCGGGCCCGGCCCAGTGAAGGGGGAAGGTTGCCATTTCGCAAGACACGATGGCGATAGCCTGCACCGCGCCTATTTAGAAGCAAACAGCGACCCTAAAACTTTCAAACCTTTAACAATCTGCAATTATGTCAATACTACAATCAAACACCTTGTACTCTAAAACTAAAAAAGCCCAGGGGAAAACCTGTTGACAATTAAGCAACCAGAATACACAACTTATACATGTAACGAAAACATTTTATGAGAAAACTGTGGGCTACATACGTGCGCGAAAGTCAGCGGAGCAGGAGGGTGCGGCCAGCACGGCAATGGGAAGTCTGGCCATCTGATTACACATAACATCAAGTTAGGAAAGTGAAGACTTTGAATTACACAGTCTATGTATTTAATAATTATAATTGATAGCAATTAGGCTATACCTTCTGAGCTGGAGACTGCGAGGGGGGTGATCGCATCCGTCTTGGTCCAGGGTGAAGGGGCTGGTGGCGGCGTCTCTGGCTGGGCGGTCTAAAAACACAAAACCAATAAAAACCCAGGCATCAAGTGACACAATGCAGTCACTTGACACTTAGTAGAACCACTACGTTTCCTACATCTACTTTAATGCTTTGCAGTCTATTGTAACATGCGGCTCTAAAGTCATTCATTTTGAGGCACCTGTTGGGTGGATGGGCTGATCGTTGATCAGCCAGGTCCAGCGGCTGCCATCGCGCTTCGCGGCCTGGGAACGCTTTCCTTCCGTGGCATGTTGTCCTTCTGTCTCAAAAAAACACTTCAACCAAACACAGTTTTGACACTGTACAGAATATCAACGTCACAAACGAAAGGTGGTCCGTATACTATACCTGTGTCTGTGTGTGTGTGTGTAAGTATTTATTTGACTATAGGCCTGTGTACTGTTTTAGGTTGTGTTTATGCTGTGTGTGTGTGCTTGTGTATGTAATTCTTGATTTTAAGCAAAATGCAGAGGTGTGTGTGTGTATAGAGTTTTGCTCTTCAAAGCCTCGGGGTGGGTAGCTGGAAAAAAGAAAAGAAAAACAGATTGTAATATGAAATGAAATTACAGATAAGATATTGTGTGCATATTTCCAGCCCATAATATGAAAATACTTGACAGAGGGAAAAATGCAGAGCAATAATGGGAAGTGCAGGTAGAATACACAGTGCATTAACAGTACTCTGACAATCTCAAAACACTGCTTTACCAAGCAGCTAAAAGCAATATACAGGCGGGCAATGATATGTATATCTTTTTTAAAACAGCGTCACCAAATGTCTGTCCTCTCCTGTCTGTGTGCATGTGTGAGTGTGTGTGAGTGTGTATTGAGTGTGTATGAGTGTATGAGTGCGAGTGTATGAGTGTATGAGTGTATGAGTGTGTGAGTGTGAGTGCGTGTAAGAATGTGTGTGCATGTGTGAGTGTGTGTGTGTGTGTTTGTCTGTGTGTGTGTGTGTGTCTGTGTGTGTGTGTGTGAGCTAGCTATGAAAATACTTGATAGAGGGAAAAATGCAGAGCAATAATAGGGGGTTTAAAAACAGCGTCACCAAATGTCTGTACCCTCTCCTGTCTGTGTGCATGTGTGTGTGTGAGTGTGTGTATGAGTGTGTGTATGAGTGTGTGATGAGTGTGTGTATGAGTGTGTGTATGAGTGTGTGGAGTGTGTGTATGAGTGTGTGAGTGCGAGTGTATGTGTGTGTGAGTGCGAGTGCGTGTGTGAATGTGTGAGTAAGAATGTGTGTGCATGTGTGAGTGTGTGTGTGTGTGTGTGTGTGTGTGTGAGCTAGCTATGAAAATACTTGACAGAGGGAAAAATGCAGAGCAATAATAATAGGGGAGTGCAGGTAGAATACACAGTGCATTAACAGTACTCTGACAATCTCAAAACACTGCTTTACCAACAGCTAAAGCAATATACAGGCGGGCAATCTTTTTAAAACAGCGTCACCAAATGTCTGTCCTCTCCTGTCTGTGTGCATGTGTGAGTGTGTGTGAGTGTGTATTGAGTGTGTATGAGTGTATGAGTGTGTGAGTGTGTGAGTGCGTGTAAGAATGTGTGTGCATGAGTGTGCGAGTGTATGAGTGTGTGTATGAGTGTGTGTATGAGTGTGTGTATGAGTGTGTGTATGAGTGTGTGTATGAGTGTGTGTATGAGTGTGTGTATGAGTGTGTGTATGAGTGTAACAGCGTCACCAAATGTCTGTCCTCTCCTGTGTGTGTGTGTGTATGAGTGTGTATGAGTGCGTGTATGAGTGTGTGTATGAGTGTGTGTATGAGTGTGTGAGTGCGAGTGTATGAGTGTGTGAGTGCGTGTGTGTGAGTGTGGGTGTGTGAGTGCGTGTGTGAATGTGTGAGTAAGAATGTTTGTGCATGTGTGAGTGTGTGTGTGTGTGTGTGTGAGCTAGCTATGAAAATACTTGACAGAGGGAAAAATGCAGAGCAATAATAGGGGGGGGAAGTGCAGGTAGAATACACAGTGCATTAACAGTACTCTGACAATCTCAAAACACTGCTTTACCAAGCAGCTAAAAGCAATATACAGGCGGGCAATGATATGTATATCTTTTTTAAAACAGCGTCACCAAATGTCTGTCCTCTCCTGTCTGTGTGCATGTGTGTGTGTATGAGTGTGTGTATGAGTGTGTGTATGAGTGTGTGACTGCGAGTGTATGAGTGTGTGAGTGCGTGTGTGTGAGTGTGTGAGTGTGTGTGAGTAAGAATGTGTGATGTGTGTGTGTGTGTGTGTGTGTGTGTGTGTGTGTGTGTGTGTGTGTGTGTGTGTGTGAGCTAGCTATGAAAATACTTGACAGAGGGAAAATGCAGAGCAATAATAATAGGGGGAGTGCAGGTAGAATACACAGTGCATTAACAGTACCTGACAATCCCAAAACACTGCTTTACCAAGCAGCTAAAAGCAATATACAGGCGGGCAATCTTTTAAAACAGCACCAAATGTCTGTCCTCTCCTGTCTGTGTGCATGTGTGAGTGTGTGTGAGTGTGTATTGAGTGTGTATGAGTGTATGAGTGCGAGTGTATGAGTGTATGAGTGTGTGAGTGCGTGTAAGAATGTGTGTGCATGAGTGTGCGAGTGTATGAGTGTGTGAGTGTGTGAGTGCGTGTAAGAATGTGTGTGCATGTGTGAGTGTGTGTGTGTGTGTGTGTGTGTGTGTGTGTGTGTGTGTGAGCTAGCTATGAAAATACTTGACAGAGGGAAAAATGCAGAGCAATAATAGGGGGGAAGTGCAGGTAGAATACACAGTGCATTAACAGTACTCTGACAATCTCAAAACACTGCTTTACCAAGCAGCTAAAAGCAATATACAGGCGGGCAATCTTTTTTAAAACAGCGTCACCAAATTTCTGTCCTCTCCTGTCTGTGTGCATGTGTGTGTGTGTATGAGTGTGTGTATGAGTGTGTGTATGAGTGTGTGTATGAGTGTGTGTATGAGTGTAACAGCGTCACCAAATGTCTGTCCTCTCCTGTGTGTGTGTGTGTATGAGTGTGTGTATGAGTGGGTGTATGAGTGTGTATGAGTGTGTATGAGTGTGTATGAGTGTGTATGAGTGTGTGTATGAGTGTGTGTATGAGTGTGTGTATGAGTGTGTGTATGAGTGTGTGTATGAGTGTGTGTATGAGTGTGTGAGTGCGAGTGTATGAGTGTGTGAGTGCGTGTGTGTGAGTGTGGGTGTGAGTGCGTGTGTGAATGTGTGAGTAAGAATGTGTGTGCATGTGAGTGTGTGTGTGTGTGTGAGCTAGCTATGAAAATACTTGACAGAGGGAAAAATGCAGAGCAATAATAGGGGGAAGTGCAGGTAGAATACACAGTGCATTAACAGTACTCTGACAATCTCAAAACACTGCTTTACCAAGCAGCTAAAAGCAATATACAGGCGGGCAATCTTTTTTTTAAAACAGCGTCACCAAATGTCTGTCCTCTCCTGTCTGTGTGCATGAGTGTGTGTATGAGTGTGTGTATGAGTGTGTATGAGTGTGTATGAGTGTGTATGAGTGTGTATCGCATCGCAGTGTTTCCCAAATCTTTGTACTGGAATAGATCAAATAAGTAGAAGTGGCAACAAAAAATGGATCAGTAACACCAACACATATGGTCAACATAAAACAGTGTCATAAAGTTGACATAAGAGGTGTCATAAGTAGTCGTTACAGCTTACGTCAGTTTATGGCAACATGCCTGTCACTTGTGTTATCTGACAACACTGTAATGAAACCTTACTTTATTATTATTTTATAATAATACATTTTATTTCCCCATGTCAAAGCACTGAAATAGTAAGTTAGACATAAAATGGCCTGGTTTAGTTTAAAGCTCACTCACCAACGTCAAGGTACAGGCCGAGTGAGATGTTAGTATCAGGTTTAAAAAAGCTATGTTTTGTTTCCAAAACTATAGACCCCTGGAATGTACCTGCAAAATTAGGGATTTGTAGATGGACAGACATTGTTAGTACACATACATATTAACATAGACATCAACAGAGATTATTGTACATATTGTGGAAATGAAGAATAGAATATTATACTTACCTGCTCAGAATATTATACTTACCTGCTGCCGACGAAGTCAAAATAGTCAAAATAAAGTATACCGGAACGTCTTGGACACCCCCTCCTGCATGCCTCTGGGTTACGAAGCACTCTACCCTTTGGCTTCAACCAGCCCTCAGGGCTAGAGCCTTCTCCCCCCTGCACCAGGCTATAGGGCGGTGTCCTCACTGACTCGGCCAATCCAGCTTCCTCCTCCGGCTTCACCACCCCGATCTTGCGGCTTTTCAGTCGCTCGACCGAGGTGGGGAATCCCCATGACAGCCAAGAGGGGTGCTGCTCTGTCCCGGGTTTTTGGCACCAAACTGTCACACGCCACGTGACAAACCCTGAACGGGAACAGAACAGCCAGGAGACGCGGAGTGGAGTTTGTCGGTCTACGGACCGGATTTTATTTATTTATTTTTCTCTCTCCCCCCAGACATGGTTTAATTGATTGACACCAATTAAATAATCAAATAATAATTAAACCAGTTAAGGCCTTTGGAGCTCCCTTCCGGGCGACAGTTCACTGTCACACCCTGTGAGAGTGCCAAACCTGCCCCCGGAAAGTCTCACTGCTCCAAAGGCCTCTACCACATGAAACAAGACAGGCAACCATGCCCTCCACACACACCCTAATTAACTACCCATTGCGTGGTAACCGTCTTTGAATCTGACACAGAAACCCGGTCTTGGTTCTCATTCTACGATTTAATGAAGCGCTAGCTCCACTGCCGACGAAGTCAAAATACAGTATACCGGAACGTGATAACTGTGATACGTTTGCAGCACACCCGATTGAAGGCACAATTCTGGTCGCGAAATGTAAATGTGATCAATCAGTGTCTGCTTTTCAGTCGTGGCAGCGGAGACAAGCTGGCTATAGCCTCGGGAGTGAAACAACGCCCGGATGGCTTTCTTCCTCTTGAGAGCAGGTCTTCATTGAAGTCTCTTTTCACGTGCCATTTGAGTGTAACATATTATACTTACGCCGTCTCTACTTACGACGCCATTCAACACAAGCAAAGGCACAAGTAAACATGAGAAATGTTTCAGAGAATGTGTAGGCTACTCATTCCATGAGTAAACCCACCCACGTTAAAAATCATCTACTGTGAGCTCTTATTGGCTGAAGGAGGCTTAGGTTAGCGCTCAGACAGGTTAGCAGTCACAGATTCAGGTTAGTGCTAGCACTCAGACTCAGGCTAACACACACAGACTCAGGCTAGCGCTAGTGCTCACAGACTCAGGCTAGCGCTCACAGACTCAGGCTAGCGCTCACAGACTCAGGCTAGCGCTCACAGACTCAGCCTAGCGCTCACAGACTCAGCCTAGCGCTCACAGACTCAGCCTAGCGCTCACAGACTCAGCCTAGCGCTCACAGACTCAGCCTAGCGCTCACAGACTCAGCCTAGCGCTCACAAACTCAGCCTAGCGCTCACAGACTCAGCCTAGCGCTCACAGACTCAGCCTAGCGCTCACAAACTCAGCCTAGCGCCCTAGCGCTCACAAACTCAGCCTAGCGCTCACAGACTCAGCCTAGCGCTCACAGACTCAGGCTAGCGCACACACACACACACACACACACACACACAGAAAACATTCTCTTCAGCAGCATCATGTCTTTGTTATTATTATTATTCTTTTTAATTGATTCTCTCCCCCCCCCACCTTCCCTGTTCTCTCCCTCAGGGAGTGGTGTAAGGAGGAGAACCGGTGAATAGTTTGAGTCTTCACCCGTAGGTTGGCCCCCAGTGCCTAGAGCCTCTGGTTCTTCCTCGGGCCTCGGTTCTCTGCCGCTCCCTTTACTGGCCCTGTTCTGTCCCTTCCTGCCCTGCAGGAGGGGGAATCAACTTGCAGTGCTGGACATGTGTCCAGGTTTTTCTTCCCTCAATACCACTTCCTCCCGCATATCATTTTTCTTTTCCTACAGACTCTTACCCAATGGCCGTTCTTACCACAGTAGTGGCAAGCACTATTAGTACTCTGCGTCTGATTCCCTTTTGGAGAATCCTTCTATTGAATTTGGGCTTAGAGTCATTCCGATCAAGATATGCTACATGGATTGGTGGCATAGCTGAAGCCCCTCCCTGTTGGAGGTCTCGCTCTATTTTAGTTTTACTATGTAGTGTTACGGGCGCAGCTACGGCTATTGCAATCTCATCAGCATCAAGTCTGATATTGTCACCAATATTGCCACAATACCCTGCTACCTCTCTTAGCTCATCTAAAGGGTAAACAGTGCCCTGTGCTAATGTGGTAGCACGTCTGCATTTAATTATCTCATCTTTCAATTTTTCATTCTCTGATTCTAAATCAATTTTTGTTTTTTCAAAAATATTGCCTCATAACACAAAGTATCATTCCTGTGTCTTTCTTTCGCAGC
>JAINUG010001572.1:2500-20172 GCA_029706075.1 Aldrovandia affinis
AGGGAGAGAGAGAGAGAGGGAGAGTTTTGTTTTACTTTTGATGTTCCTTTATTACACACATGAGAATCTTTCCACCATTACATACACACACCACAGAATCAAATCAGCATTCGAAAGAAACAAAAAAAACTAATCCAGCACAAATAAATCCCTCAATCCAAACACATCCCAATGCACCACATTCTTTTAAATGTTCCCACATCATGCATCATTTTATAATATTCAAACTGGACCCTAAGCAGCGCAGAGACATACCCCTAAAAACCAACAGTGCATCTGTGGACCCACAACCCCAAAGTGTGTAATCCATATCGCCAGTTTCACCTGACCCTACAGGAAGTTCCTAAAGAGAAAATCACTCCTCACCACAAACACACATTTCCAAGCAGGGCTGAGTGTGACCCCCAAAAAAAAAAAAAAAATAAAATTTAAAAAGGAAATGCACTTTATATTTATATCATATTTTTAAATCAAATGTTGTATTAATTCATTTGTTTAGTCATTTTTTCTTTAAAACATTTTGTCTCATTGGAGAGTTTTCCCCTCTTTGATTTCTCTCTCCCTCATCCCAGATCACACAGTTTTACAGAAGAGCCATTATAAACCCCAAACCCAGGATAGAGGGGCTGAGTGAATGTGCTCTGGACTCTCTGTGGAGGGTCATTGTGTCAGAGACGCTGTAGAAAGACAGAGTTCCTGCCCGTGATCCAGATACACTCCTATTCTGGAGGAGGGGGCAGGGAGATCAGTGCGCTCTTTATTGTGTAGAAAGAGCACCTGGAGGAGAACGGAACAAACTCCAGGACTTGTCATTATATCCCAGAATACAGTCATCACCCCTCCTTTCCTGCTGATCTCTTTATCTGAGACTGCTATTTTTCAACCCCCTCCCCCCCCCCCACTCCAGCAGCCTCCCAGTAAGAGTGCCCAGACAGACCCTCTCTGCACAGCACTTGGGCACAGCTGTCGAATCTCTCTGGGTGATCAGGATATGACTGGTCCTGTTCCACACGTGTCACCTCTCTGTTCCCCTCAGACAGACGGAGGACTCTATGCACTGTGTTGGGGTTCAGTGTGAGCTGACAGGAATCTGATGGAGGAGAAGAAGGAGAGAAGAGAGCTCAGTGATCATAAGCATCACATTACATCTCTTACACGTTTTACACACGTTTCAATTAAATATTTTCTTTCATTCACACATTTAGCTATTATTTCCGTTTTAAAATGTACTTTATGAAAAAATGTTTAAAATTGTTTTAATTTAGTTTTAGTCACAGACTCACATTGTAAGAAGTCCTCTCTGGTCCTGGGCTCTAGAATATGGACTTTTTCCACTGTAGAGAGATCACAAGAAAGATGAGCTCCTAAAAATGAACTTTCTATCAGATTTCCTGGAGAAATGGGAAGATATTTTAACCAATAAAATGCAGGTAAATGCAAACTGGGCTCATCCAGGGTTAATGACAATATGAAATGAAAGTGTGAGGAATATATGGTGCTGAGCGCTGGAGGCTCAGCAGTGGCAGTTGGATCTGAGGGTTTGAAACTGTAACAATGTTGCTCATTTCCCCGGTTGCCATGGCGAGCAGCAGTGCTGAAGGGACAGAATTTTCTCAGGGGAAGTCTGCATCTCTCAATACACATGCGTTTGTTTAGACGCGGATCTTACCCGCGCCAATATGGCGGCCACGTAGACGCATCTGAACAGGGAGAATGAGGATCTACGTTTGTATATCTATGCTCACTGGGCTCAAAAACAGCCCAGAGGGCCTGTACTACACTCATACACTCAATTTGGCAAAAAAGAAAATTAAAAAATACACATTTGCCAGTATTATCAAGCTTATTGTGTTGTATGGAAGTGAGGAATAGGGTTCACTCAGCCAACAAGACTGCACTGAATGGGGCAAAGCTCCAGCTGAAACCCTGCATGCAGAATTCTGCTAAAACATCCTGCCAGTGCTGAGGAATATCCCTTATCACAAAATCATGAAACTGCTTAAAATAATTCCTAAATGTTAAAGGGCCTGCATGACATAAAATTAAGAAAACTACTTCTGCTGTAATCACCTGTTTGAGAGATCTTGATTAATTCCCCTTGCAGACGTCCTCCAGTCGCTCTTTCAGTTCAGAGACATGTTTCCTCACAGCCTCAAAAGAGACGTGTGGATTGACAGTGATTCTGGGTAGGTCTCCAGGTCCAGAAGGGGCACAGACAGACTGATAGCTCTACAGAGAGACAGACAGACAGATAGACAGACAGAGAACCAAACAGTCTCAATACACATTCCTGTGGAGATGCCAGGAGCTGATCTTTGTAAATGAGGAACACAGCTCACCATGTGTGTACAATGTGCACAGTGCAGATTGTGAGAGAGCCAGTGATGTTACCTGGAGGAAATGGATGTGATCCTCTGTGTGTGAAAGCTGCTCCAGCTCAGCGTCTCTCCTCCTCAGCTCAGCAATCTCCTGCTCCAGCTGCTCTATGAGTCTTTCAGCCCGACTCACTGCAGCCTTCCCCTGATCTCTGATCAGCTCTTTCACATCAGAGCGCCTTCTCTCAAAGGAGCGGATCAGCTCAGTAAAGATCCTCTCGCTGTCCTCCACTGCTGCCTGTGCAGAGCGCTGTCAGGAGACACACAGAGAGGAGGGCTGTACATTTTAACTAGGCCTTTTACTCAGCTCATACTGGGACCCCAGACAGCCTGTTCCCCACAGTGTGGCTCAGTGGGATTGAGCCCCACAGGGCTGGAAAGTGGCCCAACACTGCGCTCCTCACTGGCTGACTGGGGGAGAGCCCTGACTGAGCCCTGAAATGGCTCTTCCAGCAGCCAGCTGTTGTGTTCTCCTCTGGTCAGTACCCACCGTGAGTGAATCTGCAGCCTGTCTCAGATCCTGAAGCTTCTTCTCTCTCTCCTGGATTCTCTGCTGGGATTCCCTCTGTGTCGGCCCCAGCTGCTTCTGTGGACAGACGGTTCTCCTTGTTATATTATCTTTCAATACATTAAAATCTGTTAAGTTATACTTCTGTTTAAGTATAAAAATGACATACTATAATTAACCATGAAACTGTATCACACACTGCTCGTCAGTGTGTAGAAGAGTTCTGGTCTTATAGGTAAAGCTTGTAAACTGTGTGAGTGAACTAGCTGCTCCAGCCGTGTTTATTCTCATTCAGGGAGTGAACAGGGGGGTGAGGGGGGAACAGAGCTGTCACAGAGAGCTGGCTTGTGCTCACTTCCTGCTCTTACTGCTTTGTCACTGAACTTATGACCTAAAAGCTTCCAGTGGCGGGCCGTGCATTTCACACTAAGGCCTTCAGTAGTGCTCCGCCCAGTGGCGTAGCGCAGTAACGTAACGGTGCCCAACCTTTCACCGGTTTCATTTTCCGCGGACGGGGGTGGGGGTGGTACACGCGAGAGAAAGCCGAGACCAGTTTATTTCGCGGGCCGGGGGGGGGTAGCACCCCCCACGCTACGCCTATGGCTCCGTCTGAATCGATCCACCCCTCAATAACTATTTTATGGCTATAAAAACCATCTTATTCTTATTATGCAGAAATTGTCAGGGATGTAGTAGGTGTGGAACCAAGTGCGGGAGAGAGAGAGACCCAGAATGCGTAGATGCGTTAAGAATATTTATTTATCTTAACGCTGGCAGGAAACGAAAGTAAAACCGTGTCGTGAAAACACATAGAACTAACAAAACAAAACAAAAGAATCAATGAACAGGAACAAACCAAACTAGCTAATTATAAACTCCAAAACGTATTCCAGAAACACGGAATAAACAAAACACTGGAAATCTAAGAAAACAAACAAGAACACGAATAACGATCTCAGGAGAGGCAAGCACACTAGACAATAGTGGTTTCGACAAAGCAAGCAAGATAATGTCCAAGCAAGGAACAGAGAAATTCAGCTGGTTAAATGTCCTCCCGGTAAATGATCACAGCTGTCTGTAATGACTTTGATTAGCTAGGTGCATTCTTGGCTTGTCTTTCACTCCTCCTGATTGGCGCTTGGGGGAAATCCCTGCTAGTTGACTGAGTCGTGACAGATTTGGGTAAATTTCTAATTGCCGGTCGAATCGTTACAGAAATGCAGTAGCCTATAAAGAGCCGTTGCATCGCAGATAGATAACTCGTGTAGCCAGAATAAATGCCTTTACTGAAGAAACAAACCTGGGGTGCTACAGCTGCGACACACATACAAAAACATCAATAATAACCTCATAAAATTGCAATATTATTTAGGAAAATAGCAACATTTTACTCACCAAAAATCCTTATTATTTGTACACAAAATCCATCCTCCTTTCTTTCCTCAAAAAGAGTTCAATTACTCTGTCGTACAGATTATCCGTGTGTTTCAGTTCCATTAAGAAGTCCTTTTCTATCGCCATCGAAGCTAATGCTGAAAGTCGAGCCTGCCCTGATGTATTTCTGGCATAAGTTTTAATTCGCTTTAGGGCTGAAAATGTCCGCTCAAAAGTCTGAATCACAGACTGATGTTAATTATATTTTGTCCATGAATACTTATTAAAGAATTCCAACTGGTCTGTCCGCTTCCTTTCATAGCTTTTCCCCTGGCTGCGTTGCTTATATTCCTAATATGTATTTTCATATTAAAGCATTTAACCAATCACATTACATCATAGTCAGACACTCTCTGACTATCCAATCAAAGGGTGTGAATACGCTGACGTACCTAGGCCTTCTAGAAGGCCTTGGTGTCTCCAACTCAAAATTTGATTGGTTGAAGCAACAGTTTGATCAACACTTATTTTATGCTACAGGGCCTTCAGAACTGATTGTGAAGGCCTCAAGGCAGATTTCTTTGACCCTGGCAACAAATGATGGCTGAAATGTGATTGGTTAAATGCTTTAATATGAAAATACACGTCTGGGATCAGCGCAACCAGGGGAAAAGCTATGAAAGGAAGCGGACAGACCATTTGGAATTATTTAATAAGTATTCATGGACAAAATATAATTAACATCAGTCTGTGATTCAGATATTTTTTAGGCCAGCAGAGAAGGCCTTGCAGGCCCTGACGGCCCACCACTGAAAGCTTCACTTCCTTATTCAATATATTTTCAAATTTATGAAATACTACAAAACAAATTGTATTCAGTGAAGCACAGTTCATAAATTATAGATCAAATCAATGACTCAAGATTGTCATTATCACCACTGTAAAGAGTGTAAGTGTTATGTGTACCTGCCAGTACAGAGTTACAGTTCTTACCTGTTTCTCAGTCCTTCCTGCTGCAGCTGAGACTGTATCGTGGCCTCTATGTTCATCCATTGTACACTGATAACAGATACACTGCTGATCGGTACGACAGTAAACCTCCAGCAATTTGTCATGATGAGAGCAGATCTTCTCCTGCAGGTTTCCAGTGGCTGGGGTCAGTTTGTGCTTCTTGAAGGCAGGAGATTCATAGTGAGGCTGGAGGTGAGTTTCACAGTAAGAGGCCACACACACCAGACAGGACTTGACGGCTTTGTGCTTTTTCCCAGTGCAGAAATCACACGCCACGTCTCCAGGTCCAACGTAACAGTGAGCAGGAGGAGCAGCTTGGAGTCCTGTCTTCTTCAGTTTCTCCACCACTTCAGCCAGCATGATGTTTCTTCTTAAAACAGGCCTTGGGGTGAAGGCCTCTCTGCACTGGGGACAGCTGTAGACACCAGTATGATCATTCTGATCCCAGCAGCCCTTAATACAGCCCATACAGTAACTGTGTCCACAGGGAATAGTCACCGGATCCTTCAGTAGATCCAAACAGATTGGACAGCTGGACTGGTCTGATCCAGAGATCCCCAGATCCCCAGACTTCAGCCATTTTACTCAAAGAGACTAAGAGACAGAGATTAAGTCTATGTAATTCTAGAGAAAAGTGTGTGTGTGTGTGTGTGTGTGTGTGTGTGTGTGTGTGAGAGAGATAGAGAGAGTGTGTCTGTGTGTGTGTGAGACAGAGATGAGAGAGAGATAGAGAGTGTGTGTGTGGTATGTGAGAGAGAGATAGAGTATGTGTGTGTGTGAGAGATCAACTGTGTGTGTGTGAGTGTTTGTGTGTGATGAAAGTGAAAGGCTCTCTTTTAAAAATAATAATTTTTGTTTTGAGAGTTTTTTTTCCCGTTTTCCTCCCAATTTAGTGGCCAATTATACCCTCTATTTCTTTCAATTTCCCCTCCCCCACGAGCCCGCCGCTCATCCTCGGAGGCAAGCCAGTTTTGACACTTTTTGCGCTTGTCGCCTCTCCCTCTCCCCCCACACACACTCACACACACACACACACACTCCCCCACACACACACAAAAACACTCCCCCCCACACACACACACACACACACACACACCCACACACACACACACACACACTCTCCGACACAGACACACACACACACACACAGACACAGACCGACACAGACACACACACACACACACACACACACACACACACACACGTGGTTGAAATGTGGGGGGTCTGGGTTGATCCGGGACCCCCCCATAAGAAATACATTTTAAAGCTTGGGGGGGTCCCATCTTTATTTTAACATGTTTGAACAAATGCGAGTCAAACAGGACATTATAATTATATACAACCAACCAATAGAAACGGTCTTTAAGAATTCTTTAAGATCTGTGGGTTCTGTCAGGCCAAAATGTGCCCGGCTGCCAAAATGTGCCCGGGTTGCATCACGAGCATTCAAATGGCAGCTACCGTTGCTAAGTTATGCTCATCTATGCAAATTTGGTCAATCTACTATAGCCCTTAATTTAAATGTATTTAGAATTTACGCTTGTGTTGGAATATTTGTAGTGTAAGAGATACATTCCTCAAGTTAAAAAACATAACAAGCCGGCCTGTCAGCATAGACGATAAAGGAAAGGTTTATGTCAGAACAAATCTTTGACGTCACTGCATCAATCAGGCATATTTTTTAAAGTCTAATTAAGTATAAAGTAGCCATGCTAACATGCAAAGGCGCTACATCAGCGTGTGTCAAATACAACACGATTTCTCAATTTTTAATGACATTTGTTAGCATCTCAATTTTTAATGAAAAGTCGAGGGGTTTAATACTAGAATTTGTTCCCAGGAAGAAGCCAAATATTCAGCGGTCCATGTAGTTTGAAGGTTTTCACCATTTTTCTGTGCGAGAGTACATGACTTTTAAAACAATATACATTATTAAAGCCATTTCTAAATCATTTCTGTCCACCGACGAATAGTATGGGTCCCAAACATTATTTAATTCACTATTTTAAAAGGGTGAATAACAATTTTTAAAACCTGGCAGGCTGCTATGCTATCGATAGGCATGTGAGCTAGCTATGATGTCAACCCTGGCCTGAACAACACGCTGCCTGTGTGGGATATACTAGGCTATCCCCCCCATATACAAAGCCTATTTTCTATTTACTTTTATCCATCTAACTATAAGCAAAGATTCTTATGCAAAGATGGGTCACAGCCATAGAGCTGCGATAGATGGCCAGACGTCGACAGAAATAATCAGCGTTAAATTGGTTGAGATAATGTACTGCGGACAGGGTTGTGTGATTTGGGGAATTTTATTTAGCTAGGTTTTTGCAGAAAGTTAACTAGGTGAGCTAACACTCATGATGCAAGTCACTAAGGTTACCGGTTGCTAACGTTATTATGCCTAACCTACAGAGCCCCTGGCCGTCTAAGGTGAGCCCAGCCCAGCCTTCCTCTGCTCCGGTCTGGTGTTTTTTTAAATTTATTTAAATAGCAGAAAATCCTGTTTCAACTGTTCAGACCTATCTGCCTGACTAATAAACCTGTTACATTTCAAGAAAACAATTGGTAATTTGTTTCAATGTAGCCATATAGTGACAAGAGAAACAAACAAATGTGTGCGTGCGTGCACATACGTGCGTGTGCATGTGCAGGCACATTATTGACAAATCTGGGGGAACCCCCAAGAGCCATTGGTCATTTCGTACACTGGATAGGATATCAACCAAAAGGCTGTTTTCAATTCGGACATTGTAGCCATTTGCATAGTTGTATTATTGTTGTTAAGAGTGCTTCTTTAAGGCTAAATAATATTTATACATAGCTGCCATTCTTACTTCTTTCCACAGTTTGTGGAATTTTCCCACAGTTAGGAGTATGTTTTCACTCTGAGCGGCTTCATACACACGGACATAGGTTGTGAATGCGTCCGCTAGGGGTGGAGAGATTAATAGGCTATCTGCACAACGAGAGTTTTTTATCTTTACCCTCAGCAATCCTCCCTGGTCTCAAATTTGATGACACATACAGTTGCTCAGCTCCCATGGCAACAAGCACTGGGTATGTGTTGGCGGGGGACACGTTTGGGGGCTTACGTCACCACTCCCGCAACGAGAAAATTCACCTTTTCCCCCAGACTCTCTTTCCTGTGTAACTATCATACAATTAATTTCTGCTTGATGTTTTATGTTTTCACGGTATTGTGGATAAGCTGTTGACATTTCTTAAAGGCAGGAGCGGGGTGAGGGGGGTAAACTTATTGGAAAGGTCCATGTTATGGTTCTAACACAAACATTATAATAGTGGTCTTGTGAGCTCCCTGTCATTCTGCAGTTTAATACAATATTAACTTACCAGCAGGTTGGGCTCTTGCAGGAACTGAGAGAGAGAGTGGGGGAAAGAGAGAGAGAAAGGGTAGAGAGAGAGCAACAGAGAGAGAGAGTGTGTTTTTTTTTTTAACTGAAAACATTTACTACACAGCTTTGGCCTGCCACTGAATCCATTAAAAGCTTCATAGAGAGGAAACAAAATAAATTGCTATAGATTAAATACAGAACACTGACACTGGGGAGGTGGTGGAGGAGTAGAGAGGGCTGCGCCTCCCTTTTGGCTGCTGTCAGGTGCTCCTGTTCCCTCCCACAGCCTGGAGAGGACTACAGGGCCTTGGACAGCAGCGGCCTCACCTACAGGCAGGCTCACCTGAGGCTAATGAGCAATCCACTCAGCTGTGAGCCATTGCCCTCGTTAGGCCATTATAAAAGCACAGCCTGCCATGCCTGAGGGAGGGTTTTTGGGGCATGGAGGCGGAAGTGCAGGTTTGGTTACTGTTTCCCTCAATTGTCTGATTTTGGATTTTTACTGCTTTATTTTCGTAAATTGTTTAACAAGAGTAATAAATTGTCCGTTGGCCTATCAAACCCTAATTCTTTTGTTTGGTCTTTCATCCACTCACCACCTGGCATGGTGGCCACCCCTGCCACCTTGCTACCCACACATGTTAGTATCTGTGGTGGAAACGTGAAGCGCGTCCCCAACATTCAAAAATGTCGATTTTAATTTTAGAATGGGCGTCACCATATCGACTCTGTCGCCGAGTTCAAGTTGGTACTCATCCACAAAATGCTGGCCTGCTGAGAGACATGGACATTCTGTATACGTTAGCCGCTATACACACATTTAATCCACAGCTCAGGTGGACTGACACTGAATTTGGAAAAGCTGCTGGGCATTTATTATAGATGTTAATTTCTTAAAGGTTTAGAGTTTGACAAGGTCTTCCAAATTGTCACTATAACAGAATTCATTGTAATAATGTGTCTAGGTCCATGGGATGTGGGAATATTCTGGAAATAACGTTAAATAGTCGGTGTGACTTAGGAGGAGTTTCAGTGAAGTTCTACACATGCAGATTTATTTTTTTCACCCCCTACCCTCCGTCTGTGTGATGCTGGAGTCTGAGGCTCTTCCTCCCGGTGTCCCCCATCCCAGCCACGCTCGATGCTCCCTGACCTAAAACAGAGCGGGCCATCGTTTGCACTGGGTTTTTCTAAAACTGAAAACATTTACTGCACAGACAGATATATATATTATGCTGAAATATATAGGCTATCAGTGTATTAAAGGTGGTTTAGATATATTTTGGAGCAATCAAGTTGTTCACGCGCATAGACAGAAAGTGCTGAAAGTCAGGCTACATATTTCTTTCTGGTAAATGAGAAAAATCATAAAGATAAAACAATTGTTGTATTTTCCATACCTATATTTAATTACTTACGAGCATATGCCTCTTCCAAATCTTCCGCTTGATTGTTTAGGTCAATTGCTCTTAACACCTTGGCGGTGTGCTCAATGGCATGCTTTTCTCTGAACTTGTTAATTATCCTTCGTGTAATAGCCATCTTCGACTCATTTTCAATCAGACCAAAGCTGATTTCCCGTCGTGCACTCAGCTTGTGCTTAAATTTCTCGAACTCATCGGCAGAGAGACTCTCCAGCGCACCAAGAATAAGATCATAGACAGTATTTTCCATACTGTACTAAAAGTTCAGCTGCTTTTCAGATCAAAGACGTTGTCAGTGTACACCTGCGGGAGAAAAAATACTTCAGGTGAAGTGACTCAACCCAGTGAAAATCACAGAGGTGGGACGGGCCCTTGGGTGGCTGCTCAGATGCAGGGGCGTGGCAATTGGGCTATAGCCCCGGACCATTTTTGGGTATATTACTGACTGTTTGACATGAATTACTGATACAACCATGAACACTGCACTGCACTACTTTTCACTTTATTTCAACTTTGTTGCAAGTGCTTAATGTCATATATATATATGTTAGATTCCATAAAATAAATATTCCTGTTAGAATTTGGACAAAAATCTACGATAGTGTCATCCAGCCTATTGTGCTATATGGTTGTGAAATATGGGCTCCACTCAGTGAGAAAGACTACACTAAATGGGAAAAACATCCAGCTGAAATCCTGCATGCAGAATTCTGTAAAAGCATATTACAAGTACATAGGAATACCCCAAAGAATGCATGCAGGTCTCAATTAGGCAGATATCCAATTATTCAAATCCAAAAAAGAACACAACATTTTATAGAACACCTACAAATAAGCCCTGACAATTCTTTACAAGTACAAGGCTCTACAAACCCAAGAGCTCAGCACAGAAAAGTGTCCCCTCAGTCAGCTGGTCCTGAAACTCACTACATTAACATATACTAACACAAACCAGCTTCAGGTCAGCACTGCTTCACAACCAATTAGAGTCAACCAAATTATTAAACAAACCAAAATCACCTGTTTGGAACATTGGAACAAAACAAAATCACAAAATAAACTGCATTGCTACCGGACCCTAAATGGAGAATACACACTGGCAGAGTACCTCTTCTCTGTCAGAGATACAAAGCAGAGACAGATCCTGACCAAGTACAGGCTCAGTGACCACACGTTAGCAATTGAAAAAGGAAGACATAAAAAATCATGGCTACCAAAAGAACGTATTTGTGGTCACTGTGAGACAGGAGAGGTAGAGACAAGAGATGTGGAGAGAGAGAGAGAGAGAGAGAGAGAGAGAGAGAGAGAGAGAGAGAGAGAGAGAGAGAGAGAGAGAGAGAGAAAGAGAGGGGGAATGCCTGGAATTTAGAAAAAACATGGAAAACATTGACAATCATCCTTCAGGAAACATGGTGTAAACCAGTTGCAGTCACTCAATGTCCCTCACTCTACCATGAGATCATCATTTCATCTGTAAAACACACTACAGTTACACAGGGAAGAGATTCAAGGGGTATTACAATTTGGTAAGAACCAGAATTTGGAAATTACTTCTCAGCAATGAAATCTGCATTTGCATAATTGGCTAAGAATAAAGAAGGAGATCATTAACTCATCCAAATATATATTTTTATGTGCTTTATATGTGTGGAGTGATTCTTCTCCAGTCTCCACAATGAGATCAGCCACTTCCAGGCCCAGGGGAGTGTGCTGATCTGTGGGGACCTGAATGCACAAACAGGATCCCTGCCTGACTATACCTCTGACAAAGGCAACACTCATATATTCGGTCAGAAATATCCTAAACATAGTTGACTTTCCCAGAAATAGCCCTGAATTCCAAGTCAATAAAAATGGGAAACATCTCATAGAGCTGGGTAAGAGGGGACTCTCTTGGAGAGTACACCTATAGTTCATCTCTTGGCTGTAGCATTGTTGACTATCTGATCACAGATTTGGATCCATTCTCTTTCAGAGCATTCACGGTCAAGCCACTAACACATCTGTCAGATCACAGCCAAATTACTGTGCATCTAAAAATGGCAAAAACAGCTAACACACATACACAGCCCAGTAAGCTGTACACCATCAGGAAACGTTACAGATGGGCCCAAAACAGCAGAGGAATATCAAAGAGCAATTTGTGGACCTAAAATTCAATAACTTTTAAACAGTTTTCTTATTAACATACCCTCACAATAAAGAAGGAGTAAATCTGGCCGGGGAGAACATAAATGACATATTTGACAATTTGGCTTAAATAACCAATGTGTAATCATCAAAAACAAAACCCAAAAGACAAGACAATGAAAAATGGTTTGATTATTATAAATGAATAATATGCAATCCACCATTAAAGAATATAAAAATCCATTAGACTACCCAATTACAGAAAAATAATTAACTGAGAAACTTCAGGACCTGCTGCCCAAAAAGGCATGTGGAGCTGATGGCATCCTGAACGAAATGCTCAAAAATGCTGATAACAAATTGAGCTTGGCCATACAAAAACTGTTCAACTTGGTGCTGAGTGTCAGATATTTCCCTGACATCTGGAACAAAGGAATCATAACGCCCATATTCAAGAGTAGAGACAAATTTGACCCTAACAATTACAGAGGCATCATAAACACAAGACTTATACACTTTCCAGGGGTTGGGCGACACGCACCGGACCTTGCAGAGGGCGTAGGCAAGTTTAACAACAAGGAGGAGGCAGTATTTGAAAACAAAATGATAATTTATTATACTAACTATGACGAACGTTACACAAAACAAAGGGCGGGGTATTCGGGGAATACAAACAAAGTCCACAAATCCTTTCTCGTTGTCAAAGTCCGTTCCGTTGTCCAAAATCCAGTTCGTAGTCCGCAATCCAGTCCGTAGTCCAAAGCCAAAACAATCCAATCCCAAAGACACACAAAACAAACACTCCAACAAACACTCTCTCCAAATCCTGGCTGGTCAACGACTTCACAGGTATTCTCTCTTTAAACAAACACAGTAACTCCTTCCAACTCACGTTCCTACTCCTCTCCAAGTGTAGTGACAATCAGCCCTTTAAATAGGCCTTAAAATGGCTTTCAGCTGGCCGTTAGTCCCGTTGCCTTCACTTGTCTCAGGTGTGACTGTGGTCTGCTGGGAAATGTAGTGTTTCGGGCTGCCATGTGTTGGAGGCTAGGCAGCCATTTCCTAGTGCAGCCCAGTGGGCTGCCACACACCCTCCTCCTCAGCTCTGACCTCGGGAGGGCTGAGCGGCCTATGTCCAGCAGCCACCAGGAGGGCCCCCTCTCCAGGTCCACTCAGGCAGTTTTCCGCCAGGGTCAAATGCCCAGATTCCATCTCCCTTCATCGCCTGAAAAAACATCTGGCAGACAGTGAGTGACGCAAGTAGCTCACCTTTACTGTGACCAAGTGGCCATATGGGTGTACCGGCTCGGGGTTCCATGGACGGAGCGGTCACCGCTCCTGCTCTGGTCTTCCCCAGCCCTCCATGGCTCCTCCGGTACACTTTGTGCCGTTTTGTCGCCTTTGTCCTCTCTTTGGCCTTTTCCGCCACTGCCACTTTGCTTCCAGGTGGTCAAGTGTGGTAATTGGGGAAAATACACTCTTCAACAGCCAGTTAACTTTCTCCTTTGATTTCTTTTCGACATTTTCCTTCAAGTGAGAGCTTTGAATCTCCACTTTTCTCAATTTCAGTGCTGGCGACGGACTCACCACATCAGGAGATGGTTGGGCCTTCAACCAGGCCTCCTCAGCCATAGTCAAGAGACCATTCCACCATAACTCCTCTAGGCTCCCTTGAAGGTCCAGCAGGCTGAGTGGGACTGAGGACCATTGTCCCCACTCCAATGTCTGGTCATCATCTCTTGCCAGCTCACCTGGCTGTGCGTTCTCCACCTGCATGCTAGAGTCTTTCATAACAGGGACACGTTTTACACACTTCAGTTCCGCACTCACCCCTTCCAATCGGTCTTGTAGATCCACTCTGGTGTTCTTGAGGTCCTTGTTTTCAGTCTCCAGCTTTTCCACACTGGCCCAAAGGTCTTCCACAGCCCGAGAGAGCTCAGCCTTTTCTGTGGACAATGCGGCCATCTCTTGCTCCAACTGCCGGTTCCTGGAGCACTGCTCTTCTTTCTCCTTCACAAGCTGCTCCTTCAGAACCTGCAGGTTCTCGTTTTTCGACGAGAGGTCTTTGTGACCACTCTTCAGGGTGGACAGCTCGCGGCAGAGGCTGAGAGCTGCATTTGAAGGGCCTCTCTCTGACCTTTGAGCTCCTCGACTTCTTTGGAGGTGTTCAATGATACTAGCTTCAGATCCGCTAAATCTGCCCTTAACTGTTCAGCCACCTGCTTGGAGGAGGCTAGCTCAGTAGTGAGAGACTGGCCTTGCTCTTTGTAAGGCTGCAGCTCCGCCGCCAGCTGCTCCAGCTCCTTGCTCTTGTCGCGAGAGCCGCTGAGCTCCTGCTCAGTCTTCTCCAGCTTGTCACGGAGCTCCTTGAGCTGTTGGCCGTGCTTCTCGGATTCCCCCTCAAGGCCTTCTCCTGGACCGCCTGTAGCTCCTGGTTCTGGGCCTTTTCCTGCTCCACGCTCTTCTCCAGCTCGGCCAGCTGCTCCCCGCAGGGCGTTGGCCTCGACCTGGTGCGTATCCCTGCTCTCCTGCTCCACTCGGCACCGGAGTTGCTCCACCTCGGACGCATGGTTCTCCGCTGCTTTCCTTAGCTCTGCCTCCTTCTGGGCGAGCCTGGTCTGTGCATCCCCAAGGCCCTGGAATACTCATCTGTGGCCTGGTCCTGGGACTCCTGCATGTCCAGACACTGTCTCTGCTCATTCTCAAGCATCTGGGTTAGGTTACTCACCCGCTCTTCGAGCGCCAGGTTGTGGGCCTCGACCTGCCTCACTTCATCGCCCAGGGATGCTTTGTCCTTCTCCAGCTCCCCAGCCATGATTCCCAGCACTCTCAGCGAGTCAGTGTGCTCCTGCAGCAATCTCCCCACGGCCACCAGATGGCGCTCCTCCGAGGTCCCCAACTCAGCTTTCGTCTGGTACAGCTCAGTCTGGACACCTTTCAGTTGCTGGACCTCCCGGAGGGTGACTCGCCATTGGTCCTCCACCATGGCCGCCCGTCTCTGGTTCTTCACCAGGTCTTCCCTCTGGTCCCGACAGCATTGCTCCAATTTGTGGACCTCTTCCTGTTTGCCCTTGATTATATCTTTTGCCTCTCCTAGCTCTGACTCTAAAACAGCACACTTGTCTGCGACACTTTTATGCTGCTTTTGCGGCCTACCTGGGATCTTTTGACTTTTTTTTTCCTAGGGGCACCACAGAGCAGGGGTGGCCATTTTTCTCTCCGACTTGTTTTGGTTCTGGTCTCTCCTTTGGGTCTTTCCAGCCCACTTCTTCCCTCATGGAACACTCACTGGGTTGGTGGCCATACTCCATACAGCATATGCACCACGGGGCACCACTTTGTGCCAATTGGGCCTGTTCCTTGTTCAGGCGTCCATGGCTGGGCCTCCTGTCCAGTCACCTTCCATGAGCGTGCTTTTTCCTTTAAAAAATTCAAAAATTAAATCCTGCTGCACTACCTCCTCTTGCCTGTAAGTGATGCCCTCTGCCCGCATTCTCCACCATAGTGTGGTGTCCCCAGGGGTTGGGCGACACGCACGGACCTTGCAGAGGGCGTAGGCAAGTTTAACAACAAGGAGGAGGCAGTATTTGAAAACAAAATGATAATTTATTATACTAACTATGACGAACGTTACACAAAACAAAGGGCGGGGTATTCGGGAATACAAACAAAGTCCACAAATCCTTTCTCGTTGTCAAAGTCCGTTCCGTTGTCCAAAATCCAGTTCGTAGTCCGCAATCCAGTCCGTAGTCCAAAGCCAAAACAATCCAATCCCAAAGACACACAAAACAAACACTCCAACAAACACTCTCTCCAAATCCTGGCTGGTCAACGACTTCACAGGTATTCTCTCTTTAAACAAACACAGTAACTCCTTCCAACTCACGTTCCTACTCCTCTCCAAGTGTAGTGACAATCAGCCCTTTAAATAGGCCACCAAAAATGGCTTTCAGCTGGCCGTTAGTCCCGTTGCCTTCACTTGTCTCAGGTGTGACTGTGGTCTGCTGGGAAATGTAGTGTTTCGGGCTGCCATGTGTTGGAGGCTAGGCAGCCATTTTCTAGTGCAGCCCAGTGGGCTGCCACAACTTTTATTGAGCACAATGTCTTGAGTAAAAGTCTAATTGGATTCTTATCAAATTACAGAACATCTGATCATATTTTCACCCTTCACACCGTAATTGGCAAGCATGTTATCCAAAACAAAACCCCAATTTTTGCCTGCTTTGTAGATTTCCAAAGGCGTTTGATTCTATTTGGCATGAAGGTCTATTCTTTAAACCTTTTGAAAGTGGTGTAGGGGGAAAAACATATGACATAATACAGTCTATTGTGGCAGCCCAAGGGGCTGCACAAGGAAATGGCTGCCTGGCCCTTCGACACATGGGAGCCAGAAACACTACATTTCCCAGCAGGCCACAGTTCAACACCTGAAAGAAGTTGAATGTTTGGAACTAACAAACAGCTGAAGACCATTTGGAGGCCTATATAAAAGACTCTTTTGTGCCTCCTAGGGAGGAGTAGGAAAGTGTGTTTGAAAGTAGAGAGGGAACCATGAAGTCTATTGACTACCCAGATTAGATTAGATTAGATTAGATTAGATAGATAGATAGACAGATAGATAGATAGATAGATAGAGAGAGAGATAGAGAGAGAGAGAGAGAGACACACACACACACACACACTCAGGATGTGTCCGGACGTGTCTCAGGTTTTGTCTCTCAGGAATGCGAGCTCGTCATGTTGGCATAGCAACTACAGTCCAAAATTCCAATGACGTCATCCTGACACATTCCTGAGACCCGGACACGTCCTGGCATGACATCGCCTGGCATTACTCAATGCACGCGGTAAACAGGCTCGTACCGGCTACAATGGCACAATGCTTAATTACAGCTCTAAACAACAAACAGGAAGGCAACTTACGGTTTCATGACCGCACGTAAAACACCTTAACCAGGCTTATTTCAGCAAACAGAACAGAGAACTGTCGCATTAAACCATGAAACTAAAAGTTATTGTGAACTGGCATTCAGCTATGCTGCACCAGAGCATCTTCTGTTTTCCCTCCTTTTGTAATTCTCGCGTGATTCAGAAGGCGCTCCCTCTCCTGGCCAGTGATTGGCTACTCAGATCCCCAAAGCCTTAAAGGCGCTCCCTCTCCTGGCCAGTGATTGGCTACTCAGACCCCCACAGCCTAAAGGCGCTCCCTCTCCTGGCCAGTGATTGGCTACTCAGACCCCACAGCCTAAAGGCTCCCTCTCTCCCCTGGCCAGTGATTGGCTACTCAGACCCCCACAGCCTAAAGGCTCCCTCTTTCTTTCTTTCCAAGTACATGTCGTAAAGCTCAAACTTCCTGTTATTTTGGTAACTAACATTTGCTGTTTGAGTTAGTCTTAACTAGCTAGTTAGCTAGGTGGTGTGTTGGCTACAATAACTACTTACATCGGTAACAGATGAAGTGATGGCATGTACAAGTATGTTTCAGATTTAA
>JAINUG010001573.1:0-20167 GCA_029706075.1 Aldrovandia affinis
TGCTGCGCTGCACTGGCTCCCTGTATCTTTTAGGGTTGATTTTAAAGTTATTTTACTTGTATATAAAGCCTTAAACGGTCTAGCACCTTTATATATTACTGATTCCCTGTCGTGTTATGTCGAGCCCTTAGGTCCTCTATGTCAGGCCTCTTAAGCATTCCAAAAGTCCCACCAAATAAAATTGGGAAGCTGCCTTTGTACATTATGCACCTAAACTGTGGAATACCATACCAAAAATATTAGAGAGATGGGCTCAGTGGATATTTTTAAACCACAACTGAAAACATACCTTTTAATCTAGCTTTTAATTAGCAGTAAGTAGGAGACGTTTTTAAATGTTGAAGGTTTTGGAAGTTGAACACATAGGAAATGCATGCTTGTTTTAACTTTTTAACAGATTTTATTTTTATTAATTTTATTCTGCTATTAATTTGATTCTTTTATTCTTTTTCATTATTGTATCGTCTTTTATTATATCTTCCTTTACCTTTTGTGTCCTTGGATTGTGTGGTTTATATATTTCACTATTTCATTATCATGTTTTTTTCTCCTTGTTTATTTTATCATGTTTATTTTATTCTTTGTACTGTGCTGAAATGTGAAAGCACTTTGAGCTGCTCTGTATGAAAGGTGCTATATAAATAAAGCTTTATTATTATTATTATTATATAACATTGAAGTAAACATTAATACAATGAAAAGTAACAAAAACAGGTCCGTATTTTGTGTGGCCTGTACCATTTCCAAACCTCTCCTCAAGGCACTCCAGCCAAGTGTGGGTGCGTGTGCGCCTGTGTGTGTGTGCGTATGTGTGTGCGTGCGTGTGTGTGTGTGTGTGTGTGTGTTTGTGTGCCTCTGTGTTTGTGTGCGTGTGTGTGTGTGCCTGTGTGTGTGTGTGTATGTGTTTGCGTGCGTGCGTAATTGCGTGCGTGTGTATGTGTGTCTGTGTGAGTGTGTGAGTGCCTGCTTGCGTGCGTGGTGTGCGTGTGTGTGTTTGTGTGCGCCTGGGTGTGTGTGCGTGTGTGTGTGCCTCTGTGCGTGTGTGTGTGCGTGTGTGTGCGCCTGCTTACGTGCATGTGTGTTTGTGTCTGTGTGTGTGTGTGTGTTTGTGTGCATGTGTGTGTTTCTGCGCGTGTGTGTGTGTGTGTGTGCGTGCGCCTGTGTGTGTGTGTGTGTGTGTTTGTGTGCATGTGTGTGTGTGTGCGTTCTTGTGTGCCTGCGTGTCTGTGTGCGTGTGTGCATGCCTCTGTGTGTTTGTGTGTGCGTGCCTCTGTGTGTGTGTGTGAGTGTGTGTGTGTCTGTGTTTGTGTGTATGTGCGCCTGCTTACGTGTGTGTGTGCGTGAGTGCGTGCCTGCGTGTGTGTGTTTGTGTGTGTGTGTGTGTGTGCCTCTGTGAGTGTGTGTGTGCGTGTGTGTGCGCCTGCTTACGTGCGTGTGTGTTTGTGTGCTTGTGTGCGTATATGTTTGCGTGCGTGTGATTGTGTGTGTGCGTTTGTGTGTGTGTGTGTGAGTGTGTTTGTGTGTGCGTGTTTGCGCCTGTGTGTGTGTGTGTGTGTGCGTGTTTGCGCCTGTGTGTGTGTGTGTGTGTGTGTGGGTGTGCATGTGTGTTTGCATGCGTGCGCGTTGTGTGTGTGTGTGTGTGTGTCTGTGGGCATGTGTGTGCGTGCGCCTGTGTGTGTGTGTGTGCGTTCTGTGTGCCTGTGTGTTTTTGTGTGTGTGTGCGTGTGTGTTTCTGTGTGTGTTTGTGTGTGTGTGTGTGCGTGCGCCTGTGTGTGTGTGTGTGTGCATTCTTGTGTGCCTGCGTGTCTGTGTGAGTGTGTGTGTGTGTGTGTGTTTTTGTGTGTATGTGTCTGTGTGAATGTGTGCGTGTGTGTATGTGAGCCTCTGTGTGTTTGTGTGCGTGTGTTTGTGCGTGCGTGTGTGTGTGAGTGTGTGTGTGCGTGGGTTTGTGTGTGTGTGCGTGTGTGTGTGCCTGTGTGTGCCTGTGTGTGTCTGTGTATGCTTGCGCCTGGGTGTGTGTACGTATGTGTTTGCGTGCGTGCGTTCTTGTGTGCACACACGTGTTTGTGTGTACGTGCTTGTGTGTGTGTTTGTGTGCCTGTGTGCGTGCGTGTGTGTGCGTGCCTCTGTGCGTGTGTGTGTGCGTGCCTCTGTGTGTTTGTGTGCCTGTGCCTGTGTGTGTGTGTGTGTGTGAGTGTGTTTGTGTGTGCGTGTTTGCGCCTGTGTGTGCGTGCGCCTGTGTGTGTTTGTGTCTGTGTGTGTGTTTGTGCGTGCGTACACATGCACACAAGAATGCACGCATGCAAACACATATGCACGCACGCACACACAGGCGCAAACACACAAAACAGGAGGAAACATCGGGGAAAACGGAGCGGAATTCGGAACAGACTGAGAGTTCAAGCCCACCGTCCACCTCTGCCCAGCATTCTTCTTGCTAACGTCCAGTCTCTGGAAAATAAGTTGGATGATGTTAGGGCGAGGATTAGATTCCAACGGGACATGAGGGATTGTAACATCTTTTGTCTGACGGAAACATGGCTGACCCCGCTGGTGCCGGATCGAGCCATATGCCCAACCGAAGTCCTTCTCCGTCTTCCGTGCGGATAGAACGGAAGAGTCGGGAAATCTAAGGGTGGAGGGGTTTGCTTCATGATTAACAACAAGTGGTGCAACCCCAAGGACATTAAGACTCTTTCGTTCCTGCTCGCCGAACCTGGAACATCTGACGATCTCATGCCGTCCATTCTACCTTCCCCGGAGTTCGCTCGGTCATCACCACAGCCGTCTACATACCACCAGATGCGGATACCGGCGTAGCACTGTCGGACCTACAGGACGTGTTATGTCGGCATCAGAACAAGCATCCCGACGCGGCTATGGTGGTGGCTGGGGACTTTAATAGGGCGAACCTAAAGAAAGTTATGCCGAACTTTCACCAGCACATTACGTGTGCTACCAGAGGGGAAAGAACGTTGGACCACTGCTATACGCCATTCAAGAGAGGCTACAAGGCTGTCTCTCTACCTCCGTTCGGCAAATCAGACCATGCCGCCATTTTCCTGCTGCCGGAGTATAAACAGAGGATAGCACGGGAAGAGGTAGTGACGAGGACGTAAAGCGGTGGTCTGACCATTCAGAGGCTGAGCTACAGGACGCTCTGTGTGACGTCGACTGGGACATGTTCCAATCCAGTTCCAGGGACGTCAGCGAGTTTACGGAAGTAGTAACGAGCTTCATAGCAACGCTAGTGGATATCATTGTCCCCACGGTAAAAGTTAGGTATTTTCCTAACCAAAAACCGTGGGTTGATAAATCCATCCGCGACGCTTTGAATGCCCGCACTGCTGCCTATAACTCCGGTCTTGTATCCGGCAACATGGACGAGCACAAGGCAGCGTCTTATGGACTGAGAAGGGCGGTGAAGGAGGCTAAGAGGAGGTACAGAGACAGAGTGGAGTCGCAGATGGAGCAGCGCGACACCAGACGCCTATGGCAGGGGCTACGGACTATAACAGACTACCAGGGCAGACCCCCCGCAATGGTGAGTGCCGACGCGTCCCTAGCGGACGACCTGAACTCATTTTATGCACGGTTTGAGGCTAGCAACAACAGCGCTAGCTCGCCGGCTAACAACAACACTGCTAGCATAGCCGAAGTGAGTTCTACCGCTGGGGCGTGCACGCTCTCGGTGACCGAGCACAGTGTGAGGAGGGCTCTAACGAGGGTGAACACCAGGAAAGCTGCTGGTCCAGATGGCATATCTGGGCGAGTACTGAAGACCTGTGCTAACCAGCTAGCTCCAGTGTTCACCACTATATTCAACATCTCCCTGGCTGAGTCTGTGGTCCCCGCCTGCTTCAAGAGATCCACTATTGTCCCTGTGCCCAAGAATGCTTCTCCAGCATGCCTGAATGACTATCGACGGTGGCCCTCACCTCGGTGGTCATGAAATGCTTTGAGAGGCTGATTAAGGACTACATCTGCGCCTTCCTCCCTTGCTCCATGGACCCGCTGCAGTTTGCTTATCGTCCAAACAGATCCACGGATGATGCTGTCTCCCAGGTACTGCACACCACACTCTCTCATCTGGACAGCCGGAAGGGGGCTACGTGAGACTGCTGTTCATTGATTATAGTTCAGCTTTCAACACCATAGTCCCCACCAGACTGGCTGGCAAGTTGATTGAGCTGGGACTGAACGCCCCCTGTGTGCCTGGATCCTGGACTTCCTGACCGCCAGGCCCCAGGTGGTCAGGGTGGGCAGACACACCTCCAACCCCTCACCCTGAACACAGGATCCCCCAGGGTTGCGTCCTCAGCCCCTACTGTACTCCCTGTACACACATGACTGTGTGGCCAGGTCCAGCTCCAACTCCATCATTAAGTTTGCGGATGACACAGTGGTGGTGGGCCTGATCTCCAACAACGACGAGAAGGCCTACCTGGAGGAAGTTGCTGATCTGTCACTCTGGTGCCAAGACAACAGCCTCCTCCTGAATGTCACCAAAACTAAGGAGCTGATTGTGGACTTTAGGAGGACACAACAACAGAGGACGTACTCACCATTGGGGATTAATGGGACCACTGTGGAGAGGGTGAGCAGGTATAAATACCTGGGGGTCCACATCACCGAAGACCTCACATGGACAGCACACACTGACACTCTGGTGAGAAAGGCGAGGCAGCGCCTTTACCACCTCAGGCAGCTGAGGAAATTTAAAGTCTCCCGGAGGATCCTTCAGTCCTTCTACTCTGGAGCTGTAGAGAGCATCCTGACCGGAAGCATCACCGCCTGGTTTGGCAACAGCTCTGCTCAGGACAGGAAGGCTCTGCAGAGAGTAGTGCTTTCGGCTGAACGCACTACTGGAACTACACTCCCCACCCTGCAGGACTTATACACCAGGAGGTGCAGAACCAGAGTCCGCAGGATCATGAAGGATCCTCACCACCCCAACAACGGACTGTTTCAGCTGCTGCGGTCAGGCAAGCGCCTCCGTAGTCACGCTGCCAAAACAGAGAGACTGAGACGGAGTTTCTTTCCTCAGGCCATCAGGACTGTGAACTCTGACCTCACCAGGGCCCCCACCAAGACACACACACTGCCCCTCTTATGCACACCCACACACACACACACGTAATGACCACACATAATTTCCTCCATTTCCAAGTGCTCTTAATGTATATATTGTGTTGTTGTTTTTTATATAAGAGCTCTTGCTGTACTTATTGTAATAATTATATATATTGTATTGCTTTAATTTTTGTAATAATTCTATTGTCTTTTTACTGTAAATACTGTGTACTTTTGCACTTTTTCGTTGAGCATTGTCACTTTCCATTTCACTGCACACCCCGTGTGTGTATGTGACAAATAAAAAAATCTTGAATCTTGAATCTTGAAACACACACACACACACACACACAAACATGCACATTACCATTTAATTTCTGTTGTTGTTGCATGTTGATGTCTTTGTGCTAATAAAGCATATTAAACTGAATTGAATTGATTTGAATTGAGAGAGGGATAGAGACAGAGAGAGAGAGAAAGAGGGAGAGAGAGAGAGAGGGAGAGTTTTGTTTTACTTTTGATGTTCCTTTATTACACACACGAGAATCTTTCCACCATTACATACACACCCCACAGAATCAAATCAGCATTCAAAAGAAACAAAAAAACGAATCCAGCACAAACAAATCCCTCAATCCAAACACATCCCAATGCACCACATTCTTTTAAATGTTCCCACATCATGCATCATTTTACAATATTCAAACTGGACCCTAAGGAGCGCAGAGACGTACCCCCTAAAAACCAACAGTGCATCTGTGGACCCACAACCCCAAAGTGTGTAATCCATATCGCCAGTTTCACCTGACCCTACAGGAAGTTCCTTAAAAGAGAAAATCACTCCTCACCACAAACAAACATTTCCAAGCAGGGCTGGGTGTGACCCCCCCAAAAAAACCAAAAAAATTAAAAATGGAAATGCACTTTATATTTATATCATATTTTTAAATCAAATGTTGTATTAATTCATTTGTTTAGTCATTTTAAGCATATTGTTTATTTTCTTTAAAACATTTTGTCTCATTGGAGAGTTTTCCCCTCTTTGATTTCTCTCTCCCTCATCCCAGATCACACAGTTTTACAGAAGAGCCAGAACCATAAACCCCAAACCCAGGATAGAGGGGCTGAGTGAATGTGCTCTGGACTCTGTGTAGGAGGGTCATTGTGTCAGAGACGCTGTAGAAAGACAGAGTTCCTGCCCCGTGATCCAGATACACTCCTATTCTGGAGGAGGGGGGGACAGGGAGTGCAGTGCACTCTTTATTGTGCCAGAAAAAGAAGCCGTGAGGAAAGCAGCGCAAACTCCAGGACTTGTCATTCCATCCCAGAGCAGCGTCATCACCCGCTCCTTTCCTGCTGATCTCTTTATATGAGACTGCTATACCAACCCCCCACCCCCTCCCCCTCCTCCACTCAGCCTCCCAGTAAGAGCGCCCAGACAGACCCTCTCTGCACAGCACTTGGGGGCAGCAGTCGAATCTCTCTGGGTGATCAGGATATGGCTGGTTCTGTCCCATACATGTCACCTCTCTGTTCCCCTCAGACAGACGGAGGTCTCTATACACTGTGTTGGGGTCCAGTGTGAGCTGACAGGAATCTGATGGAGGAGAAGAAGGAGAGAAGAGAGCTCAGTGATCATAATCATCACATTACATCTCTTACGCGTTTTAAACACGTTTCAACTAAATATTTTCTTTCATTCACACATTTACGTCTTATTTCCGTTTTAAAATGTAACATTTAAAAAATATATATTTAAAATGATTTTAATTTAGTTTTAGTTACAGACTCACATTGTAAGAAGTCCTCTCTGGTCCTGGGCTCTAGAATATGGGGAGAGATCACAAGAAAGATGAGCTCCTAAAGATGAACTTTCTATCATATTTCCTGGAGAAATGGGAAGATATTTTCACCAATAAAATGCATGTAAGTGCAAACTGGGCTCATCCAGGGTTAATAACAATATGAAATGAAAGTGTGAGGAATATATGGTGCTGAGCGCTGGAGGCTCAGTAGTTTAGGCAGTTTGCTTTTAAACAGCAGTGGCAGTTGGATCTGAGGGTTTGAAACTGTAACAATGTTGCTCATTTCCCCGGTTGCCACGGCGAGCAGACAGAGAGCAGGAAGAAGGAGGTGCAATGACCAGACCAGGAAACTCATACTGAGTTACCACTACTTTGGGCTGAAAGTCTGTTTTAATCCATTAAAAGCTTCATAGAGAGGATACAAAATAAGGTGCCATAGATTAAACACAGTATACCTATTCGAATTTGGGAAAAATACATATAATAATAACAATTGCCAGTATTATCAAGCTTATTGTGTTGTATGGAAGTGAGGAATGGGGTTCACTCAGCCAACAAGACTATACTGAATGGGGCAAAGCTCCAGCTGAAACCCTGCATGCAGAATTAAAACATCCTGCCAGTGCTGAGGAATATCCCTTATCACAAAATGATGAAACTGCTTGAAATGATTCCTAAATGTTAAAGGGTCTACATGACATAAAATTAAGAAAACTATTTCTGCTGTTATAACCTGTTTGAGAGATCTTGACTAATTCCCCCTTGCGGACGTCCTCCAGTCGTTCTTTCAGTTCAGAGACATGTTTCCTCACAGCCTCAAAAGAGACGTGTGGATTGACAGTGATTCTGGCACTTAACCTGAATTGCTTCAGTAAAATATCCAGCTGTATAAATGGATTGTATGTAAAGAAATGTAAACTGTGTAAGTCGCTCTGGATAAGAGCGTCTGCTAAATGCCTAATATGTAAATGTAGGCTAACGGATCCAATCCTATAATAATCCCGCCCCTCACCAATCAGCTCTCTGGAAAATGGCCTCACCAATCCTAGAGAATTGCGTAATTGTTTTTTTAATATCAGAGATAAAGATTCTCCGCGGAGGGAATATTGTATCTTTGCAAGCTTCTAGAGCCGCATGTCACAAATGCAACTCCTCAAAGCCATGTGATCACTGTGCAGCAAACTGTATGTATTGCCCTACGTTTTCTAGCCACCGGTACATATATGTATTCTGTTGGTGATGCGAGAACCTGTGCAAACATACAGTTTATATAGTTATATGTGTGTAGCTATCAATAATGAATAAAATGTACTGTTGCATATTAAGTGGGGTGTAATTTTCTCATATGATTCTTGAGTGATTGGTGCAATAGATCGCACTCACATTCCCATCACCGCAGCCCTGGGTGAGCCACAGTCGTGAGACCGAAAACCCAGGGTTAAGCCCAAAGTTAGCTCCCTAACCCACCAATCCTGCTTCGTTAAACAGTGCTTTGGATCTCTCCATGTTGCATGTGATTGGCTGTGTTACAAACGCCGCCCCTTTTGTGTTCACGTGCTCGATCAGCAAAACCAGGGTTGACAGAGCGAGTTGATAACCACCATCGTCAGACAGGTTAGCCGTAATTGCCTTTGTTAGGCTTTGTGTAGCCAGCTAATGCAGAGATACCCTGACTATGTTGAACTTCCTTCGTGAGACAGGCCCCAGGTCAACCACACTGTATTCTCTAAGATAGCTAAGAGTCTTTCTCTTGTGTTCTCTGTTGTTTTTCAGATTTTTCCAAGTTTTTCTCCCAATTGGGTGGCCAGTTGTACCCTCTATTTACTCAATTCACCCTCCCCAGGAGCCGCGCCGCCGCATCTACGGGACAAGCCACTTCTCTGAGGCTGGCAATGAACCGCTTCCTCCGAGACGGAACTCACCTATTATTATTTTAGCTGGGCTGGCGCAGCCGGGATCGAACCCCGACCGCAGTGGGCAACCTGCACTCCGGGCGAGTTCCTTTACCGTTCGCCACCCGAGGCCCCTTGAGTTCTCTATTGTAATACTAAATCTGTCTGTGTAATTCAGCTTGACTTTAATAAGAAAACCAGATGAATACTTTTCACCCAAAGTAACTGAAACAAATTACTTATGTACATGTAATATATGTTTGCTAAGCTGACTTGTATACCACATTAGCACATGATTAAAAAGGTGTACAAAGTGTATGCACACCACAATTAGAACAGTCATGTTGTAAATACTCTGTACATTGTTCAGCTGTGTTCTCAAAGAGTTGAGGAGATGTGATGGACTTTTAATGTGCAGCTAAACTGTAAAATAAAATCTGTACTGTAGAAGGTAATGAATAGAACTCACGAGAAGGGGGGTTGAAATCAATGCTGTCCCTCCTCTTCCTGACTGGCAGAGTGGATCCCTCTGTTTCTGAATCGACCACAACTGTCGCCATCCTCTCCTCCTCTCTTCTGCTCCATTCCTCCTCTCTTCTTCTCCATTCCTCCTCTCTTCTGCTCCATTCCTCCTCAAACTTCTGTTTCAGCTGCTTTTCATCCACTTTCTCTCCTTTAAACCACTCTTTAAACCCCTCATCACTCCCTTCTATGGTGAAGTGACCACTTCTGTTCCTGGCCACTGTCTCCTCTCTCTTCTCCAGCAGCTCTGTGTCCTGAGTGCAAATGAAACAGTGAAAATTAAAACACGCACAGACACAGGGTCAGCTCCGTACATCTCCCCTTATTTTATTATAGAACACAACCAATGCACTACACCAGGCGATTTCAATGAGTTCCCCTCCTTGGTTGAAGAAGGGAGATAATTAGTGAAATCACCTGCTGTAGTGAATTGGCTGCAACAAAAACCTGCACACACTCGTCCCTCCATGGAATGAGTTTGACACCAGTGTTCTAGAGCAAGTGCTCTTCTCCAATCACAGATCCCCTTAAATATGTAATATACTATTGATATGGCAATTGCACTGTCAATCATTACCACAGTATCCTAAACATCCAATGACCTCTGGCACATGGCTTTTACCCGCCTCCTCAGTTCACATGGCAGTACCAGACACCCCTGATTCACATATATGTATATATATATTGTGGCAGCCCAAAGGGTTGCACCAGAAAATGGCTGCCTGGCCTCCAACACATGGCAGCCATTTTCACTACATTTCCCAGCAGACCACAGAAACACCTGAACGAAGTCAGGCAATGGGAGCTAACGACCAGCTGAAAGCCATTTTGAAGGCCTATTTAAAGGGCTGAATGCCATTGTTCTGGAATAGGAGTAGGAACGTGTTTGGGGAAGGAGTGCGGTGTGTAGAGAGAGAGAGCGAGAGAGCGAGAGAGCGAGAGAGAGAGAGAGAGAGAAAGAAACCTGTGGAAGTCGTGGACCAGCCAGGATTTGTAAAGAGTGTTGGAGTGTGTTTTTGTGTGTCTTTGAATTGGATTGCTGCTTTGGATTTTGACAACAGACTGGATTACGGAACTTGGACTTGGATTTGGATTGGAACGGACATTGACAAAGAGATAAGGATTGCGGACTGTGTGTTTGTATTCCCCTGAAGACCCCACCCTTTGTTTTGTGTGTGTTCGTTCAATAAACCATCATTTTTGTTCATATTACTGCCTCCTCTGTGTTCTTACACTTGCCTACGCCCCCTGCAAGGTCCGTGAGTGTCGCCCAACCCTTGGGGACGCCACATATGGTGGAGAATGCGGGCAGAGGGCAGCACAGATTTTGTGTTTTGTGTTTCGTTTGTGCAACGGACTCCACGATGGAAGAGATGCAGAGACTGAAGAGATGGGCAGCCATGGTGGAGGACCGATGGCGTGTCACCCTCCGTGAGGTCCAGCAGCTGAAGCAGAGTGCCCAGCTTGAGCAGTGCAAGGCAAAGCTGGAGGTGAGCGCCTCAGAGGAGCGCCACCTGCTGGCCGTGATGAAGTTGCAAGAGGAGCACCACATGGACTCCCTGGGAGTGGTGGGAATCATGGCTGGGGAGATGGAAAAGGAGAAGGCGTCCCATGGCGATGAGATGAGGCGTGTCGAGTCCCACAACCTGGCGCTCAAAGAGCAGGTGAGAACCCTAACCCAGATGCGTGAGGATGAGCAGCGACAGTGTCTGGACATGCAGGAGTCCCAGGACCAGGCCACAGATGAGTATGCCAGGGCCTTGGGGGATGCACAGACCAGGCTCGCCCAGAAGGAGGCAGAGCTAAGGAAAGCAGCGGAGAACCATGCGTCCGAGGCGGAGCAACTCCGGTGCCGAGTGGAGCAGGAGAGCAGGGATACGCACCACGTCGAGGCCAACGCCCTGCGGGAGCAGCTGGCCCAGCTGGAGAAGAGCGTGGAGCAGGAAAAGGCCCAGAACCAGGAGCTACAGGCGGTCCAGGAGAAGGCCTTGAAGGGGGAATCTGAGAAGCACGGCCAACAGCTCAAGGAGCTCCGTGACCAGCTGGAGAAGAGCGTGGAGCAGGAAAAGGCCCAGAACAAGGAGTTACAGACCGAGCAGGAGAAGCTCCTGGCCCAGAGAGATGACGTCAGCTCCCAGCTGCAGGAGGTGAACCGCGCCAACAGCCGGCTCCTGGAGCAGCTGACTGAACGGGGCCAAGAGAAGGACAAACTCCAGCAGGAGCTGGAGGAGACCAGGAAGATGGCGGACAAGCGCAAGGCCATGCTGGACGAGCTGGCCATTGACGGGCGCAGGAGAAGTCGCGCACAAGGAGGAGCTGAGCGACGCGCGGCTGCAGCACGAGAAGGAGGTGCTGGGCGTGGGGGCGCTATGAGAAGGAGCTGCGCGGCCTGCACGAGGACAAGAACCGCACCGAGGAGGAGATCCGCTCACAGCTCCGCTGACGAGAAGGCCCGCACTCGGGAGCTGGAGAGCCTACAGCAGACGGTGGAGGAGCTGCAGGCTCAAATCCAGTCCATGGAGGACACCAAGGGATGGTTCGAGCGCGGACTCAAAGAGGCGGAGGAGACGGCAGAGAAGAGTGCGCTGGAGCACCAGGAGCAGGTCCAGAAGCTGCAGCTGGAGCAGACCGCACAGCTTCAGGGGAAAATGGCGGAGATAGAAGCCCAGCAGCGGGCCACAGAGAAATCCTTTCGCGAGGTGTTAAAAATCCAAACTGAGACTCTGCTGGATCTACAAAATCAACTGGACGAGGTGAGCAAAGAACTTGAATATTTAAGATGTGTTCCCGTCAAGAGAGATTTTGGCACGCAGGTGGAGATCTCGCAGCCAGTGGAGCTGGCAAGGGATAGATGGTCCTCAGTCCCACTCAGCCTGCCGGATCTTGGAGGTGAACTGGAGGAACAGCAGTTTGCGGAGGATGAGCTATGGTGGGACCATAGCGTTGAGGAAAGCCTCTTATCGATGGCTGAGGCCGGGTGGAGCACCCGACCCTCTCCTGAAGTGGTGAGTTCATTGCTTCCACTGAAGGGGAAAAGTCAGAGAAGAGTAAGGGAGTTTAAAAGGACTCACCGGAAGAAAAATCGGAAACAAAATAGGCTGACTTGTCAAGGAAAGGACCGTGGGAAGCGTCTGTGGAAAGGAAATGCAATTGTGAAGAATAAATCTAACAATCTTTCAAAGAGAATGTTTTCCCTGGTTGCTGAGCCTGACCACCTGGAAGAGGGGTGGAAGGGGCCTAGCAGAGGACCTCAGTGAGAAGCTGCATAAAGTATACCGGAGGAGCCATGGAGGGCTGGTGAAGACCAGAGCAGGAGCGGTGACCGCTCCGTCCGTGGAGCCCAGAGCCTGTACCCACTGGTGGCCATTTTGTGGCAGAAAAGGTGAGCAACTTTCGTCACTCATTAATGTCTGCCAGACATTTTTTCAGGCGAATGGAGATGGGATCTGGACGATTGACCCGGGTGGAAAACTGCCTGAGTGGACCTGGAGAGGGGACCCTCCTGGTGGCCGCTGGGAATAGGCCGCTCGGCCCTCCCGAGGTCAGAGCTGAGGAGGAGGGTGTGTGGCAGCCCAAAGGGTTGCACCAGAAAATGGCTGCCTGGCCTCCAACACATGGCAGCCATTTTCACTACATTTCCCAGCAGACCACAGAAACACCTGAACGAAGTCAGGCAATGGGAGCTAACGACCAGCTGAAAGCCATTTTGAAGGCCTATTTAAAGGGCTGAATGCCATTGTTCTGGAATAGGAGTAGGAACGTGTTTGGGGAAGTTGGACTTGGATTTGGATTGGAACGGACATTGACAAAGAGATAAGGATTGCGGACTGTGTGTTTGTATTCCCCTGAAGACCCCACCCTTTGTTTTGTGTGTGTTCGTTCAATAAACCATCATTTTTGTTCATATTACTGCCTCCTGTGTTCTTACACTTGCCTACACCCCCTGCAAGGTCCGTGAGTGTCGCCCAACCCTTGGGGACGCCACAATATATATGGTAATGACATACACAGACAAGGTAAACATTACAGATTAAAATAATGCAGGATTATAATTAAAGATTTTAAGAGTTAATCATGAAATTATGACCGATGAGCAACATAAAGTAATACGGTATGCCTATAGCCACCAGCACAGCCATAAATGGCAAATTATGACATTTGGAATGTACTAGATTTACAAAACATAGATCGGAACATATTCATACTTATAAAACATAGATCAACAGTAGCAGTGCTCTGCACAGTACAAAATAAACTATATCAACAATTTGACATTACAGATTCCTAGTAAAGCCTTTTTATTTTGGTAATTTGTTTTAAACTTTAAAGGGCAGCTCAGAGATTTATGTCTTTTTGTTGTGTGGAATGTCACTCACACCGACCTTTTCCAGTTCAGACTCTGCCTCACTCACTGCAGAACTCATTGTTCCGTATCCAGACGATACTGATCTCTCCGTCTCACTCCTATTCAGCCACCATGACACCTTCTGTTTGGACCTTTCATGAGCCGATTCATATCCCCACACAGAGCTGCCTGCTTCAGAGGGGGCTGGAGTCCCTCCACTCACTGAAACACAACAACAACAACAACAAGGCCTTTACACTACAGGTCAACCACACTGTATTCTCTAAGATAGCTAAGAGTCTTTTGTCTTCTCTACTCTTTGTTTGTTTTTCCCTGGTTTTCTCCCAATTGCGTGGCCAGTTGTACCCTCTATTTATTCAATTCACCCTTCCCCAGGAGCCCGCCGCCCCCGCATCTACGGGACAAGCCACTTCTCCGAGCCTGGCAATGAACCGCTTCCTCCGAGACAGAACTCACCTATTATTATTTTAGCTGGGCTGGCACAGCCGGGATCAAACCCCGACCGCAGTGGGCAACCTGCACTCTGGGTGAGTTCCTTTACCGTTACGCCACCCGAGGCCCCTTGAGTTCTCTATTGTAAAACTAAATCTGTCTGTGTAATTCAGCTTGACTTTAATAAGAAAATCAGATGAATACTTTTCACCCAAAGTAACTGAAACAAATTACTTATGTAATATATGTTTGCTAAGCTGACTTGTATACCAAATTAGCACATGATTAAAAAGGTGTACAAAGTGTATGCACACCACAGTTAGAACAGTCATGTTGTAAAAACTCTGCACATTGTTCAGCTGTGTTCTCAAAGAGTTGAGGAGAGGTGATGGACTTTTAATGTGTAGCTAAACTGTAAAATAAAATCTGTACTGTAGAAGGTAATGAATAGAACTCACTAGAAGGGGGGTGGAAATCATTGCTGCTCCTCCTCTTCCTGACTGGCAGAGTGGATCCTCTCTTTTTGAATCGAACCACAACCGTTGCCATCCTCTCCATCAGCTCCTCCTCTCTTCTTCTCCATTCCTCCTCTCTTCTGCTCCATTCCTCCTCAAACTTCTGTTTCAGCTGTTTTTCATCCACTTTTCTCCTTTAAACCACTCTTTAAACCCCTCATCACTCTCTTCTATGGTGAAGTGACCACTTTTGTTCCTGGCCACTGTCTCCTCTATCTTCTCCAGCAGCTCTGTGACCTGAGTGCCATCACCCCTGTTCTTATTGTTGAGAACATGATACCTGTTCCCACATTTCTCTACAAGCCACTGGAGGGCCTTCCTTCAGTCTCAATATGCTGCTCAATGGTTGTGTCTCCCAGCCAGTCTCCCTGGTGAACAGCACTATAGTGTGTCTCCAGACTCTCTTACTGAGAAGCTCCAGGTGTTCCTCCACTGGTCTCCTGTGTGACTCTGTGAATGATGAGCTCACATCAATGACCAGGAAGAGAGCGTAGGATCCTGGGGGACACAGAGACACACTGCGCACAATCTCCTGTTTAACCACATCTCGAGTGTCCTTCACAGATGAGGTGATCCCCCAGCCTGGTGTGTCGACCACAGTGACCTGCCTCCCAGCTACTTCACCCTGTCTCTTCACACACTGTGCAGTTCTTATTCCAGACTGAAACTCCTCTCTGCCCAGGATGGTGTTTCCTGCTGAACTCTTCCCACTCCTACTCCACCCCAGCAGCAAAATGCTCAGCTCTGAGAGACGGTGTTCCTCCCCTGAGAAAGAACACAATATATTCCTCATTAGGGGACAACTCATGACATTTCATTCAGCTTGGAAACCTTGCAGATAAAAATTAAATATGAATATGAAAAAGTGTGTCTGGTTTTCAAGCTACTGAAATTCACACTTATGACTCCACTACACATCACACTTCATTGGCTTCCGATAGCAGCCCGAATTTAATACCAAACACTGGTGCAGGCATATCAGGAGGCTAAGGGTACTGATCCTCCTACCTCCAGACTCTGATCCTGACATACAGCCCAGCCAGATCTCTCCACTCGGCCTCCTCTGGCTAACTGGCTGTCCCGTCCCTTTGGGCACCCGGAAACAACCCCATTATAATAATTTGAGATTTTGATCAACCCCTGAGTCACCAAACAGTGTTTTCCTAATTTTTAACAGCAATAACACAACATTAATTTATTTATTAAATATGAGACGACTATATTAGTTACTAATTATAATACATTACAGTAAGGACGTTATTTTCATTATGCAATGTTGAACTTTGAAACATCTAATCATCAAAGTCATGTATGAACATAGGGGTTTATAGGCCTAATTAAACATTATTCATTGATTAAAGGCATATCAAACACAAAACTGAAGGGTTACAAGAAGAAGCAAATAGTGAGGATGCACTTTATATCAGGCGATACAGTATAACATAACATAACATAACATAAGGGAGACGAGAACAGGCCATTCAGCCCAACACTGCTCGTCCGTTCCTACCACTAATCTGCTCACATGCTTAGTTTATCCAAAGGCTAGAGTGTCTAACACTGGATCGAGCCTAGCCTTGAATACCCCTAGTGTCTCAGCCTCTACTACATGTCCAGGCAAGCTATTCCACGCATTGATCACTCTCTGTGTGAAAAAATATTTCCTAGTGTCCGTGTGAAATTTACCCTTTGTCAGTTTCCATTTATGCCCCTCGTTCTGCTAACCGAACTCAACTTGAATAATTTCCTAAAATTCACTTTGTTAATTCCTTTAATAAATTTAAAAGCCTCAATCAAATCTCCCTAAGTCTCCTTTTACTAAGCTTGAATAGTCCAAGCATCTCTAGCCTTTCCTCATAACACTTGTCTTTTATGCCTGGAATCAGTCTGGTTGCCCGTCTTTGGACCTTTTCCAGCGCATCTATATCTTTTTTGTAATGCGGTCCCCAGAACTGCACACAATATTCCAAGTGTGGCCTAACAAGGGCATTGTATAGGGTGCGTATGATCTCCTTCGATTTGTACTCTATACTCTTGGCTATGTATCCCAGCATCCTGTTGGCTTTTTTAACTGCTACCGCACATTGACCAGTCCCTGACAAGCTTTGATCAACTAGGACTCCTAGGTCTTTTTCTACGTGTGCACATTCTAGTTTTCTACCTCCCATAAAATAATCCTGTCCTATGTTTTTATTCCCCACATGTAGAACTTTACATTTAGTTATATTAAATTTCATTTGCCAGGTTTCTGCCCATTTCTGGATTCTATTCAGATCGTCTTGGATTACTTTAGTAGATTCCTGACTATTTGCTAAGCCTCCCAGTTTTGTATCATCTGCAAATTTAACTAATGTACTTTCAATGTCCATATCAATGTCATTTATGTAGATGATAAAGAGCAGTGGTCCCAGCACCGATCCCTGCGGAACTCCACTTCCCACTATACCCTCCTCGGATAAGATCCCGCCTATTACTACCCTTTGTGTTCTATCCAGTAACCAGTTCCGAACCCACTCTAAAATGCCTCCTGTAATTCCTACTGCTCTCATTTTGATAATGAGTTTGTCATGTGGCACCTTATCAAATGCTTTTGGAAATCTAAGTATATAATATCATACGCCTTTCTCTCATCCAGACACTTGGTTGCTTCCTCAAAAAATGTCAGCAGATTTGTCTGACATGACCTACCCTTGCAAAAACCATGCTGGCTATCCCTTAGGATGTTGTAATTTTCTAGAAATACTTCTAGTTTATCTTTAATAATAGATTCTAATATTTTGCATATGATGCAAGTTAAACTAATAGGCCTATAGTTTCCTGGATCAGTACGGTCCCCTTTCTTATATATTGGTACCACAATACCCTGTTTCCAGTCATTAGGTACTTCACCAGTCTTTAAAGACAGTCTGAAAATACTTGCCAGTGGTTTATAAATGATCTCGCTTAACTCCTTTAGTACCCTGGGGTATATGCCATCCGGGCCGGCTGCTTTATTAGTCTTTAATTTTTGTAATTTACCCAATACTTCCATCTCCCCTATCTCTGTATCCGCTAAGACTTCCTGAGTAATGAATATGCCTTCCGGCCTATTAGCAGCCTCTTCTCTGGTAAAACTATCTACAAAACAGCCATTTAGAGCATCTGCAATATCCTTATTTTTACAGAGCAGTTCCCCGTCTTTGTTTTTAATTCCCTTAATCTCCTCCTTGACTTTTCTTTTCCTACTACAGTATTGAAAGAAATGCTTAGGGTTACTTTTAGCATTTTCTGCGATTTGCCTTTCGTAGATCCTTTTGGCTACCCTTAGTTCTTTTTTGACCTTAGCACGCACACGGCAATATTCAGCCTTATTACTCTCGGTACTGTTGTTTTTATATATCTTAAACAGTTTTTTTCTTCTCCCTCAAATTCTGTCGCATATCTTTATTTATCCACGGTGGGGACTGCTTTTTCAACGTACTTTTCGCACCGTAGGAATAAATTTACACTGTGCATCAAGTATAACCCTTTTAAACTTGTCCCACTTTTCATTCACTGTCCTACACTCCAGAAGATGTCCCCAGTCTACCATGCTTAATTCTAATCGCATCTGTTTAAAGTTGGCACGCCTAAAATGTAAAATCCTTGTGTTAGATGGGGCCCTCTTAGTTTGCCATAATATATCGAATCCGATTGCGGAATGATCGCTTGTCCCAATGGGTTCCATTACCTCTATACTACTGATTCTGTCGGGCGTCATTACATAACACCAGATCTAGGATTGAATTTCCTCTTGTAGGCTGTCTAACATACTGTGCCAAAAAAGATCATTAATAACATCTAGAAATTCTTCCTCCCTATTTCCTTGTCCTGTCTCCAATTCCCAATTAATACCAGGGTAATTTAAGTCACCCATGATAATAGTCTCACCTCCTCTGCAAGCTTGTTTTATATTTTCAAAAAGCATTATATTCATATTGCTGTCTGAAGCTGGTGGTCGATAACACACCCCTATATTGAATCCCTTCTCATGTTCCCTATGAGCTTTATCCAAATATCCTCGCTAGGCATGCGTTGGCTAGTTTCTGGAAACTCCTGCACATTTAGATTATCTTTCACATACAGTGCCACACCCCCACCTCTCTTACCGGATCTATCCTTCCTAATAAGTTTATACCCTTCTATATTGTATTCGTCCCCGTCCTCTTCTCCCAGCCACGTCTCTGTAATCCCTACGATATCATAGCCTTTGCTATTGATCTCAACCTCTATTTCCAGAAATTTATTTTTTATACTTCTAGCATTAAAACATAGACATTTCAGACTACTGTTTCTACTATTGCTCTCCCGCTCCTCGCTCCCTTCCATCCCAAGCCACACTTGCTAACATTTTGTTTACTCAAGACTTTATTCTTGCTTTCCTGTTATATGTAGTCTTGACAGACTCTTGACAGACATCTGGGCAGTCTGCACCACCCTACCCATTTCGCTCTCTATCCTCCCTGCCCCCGCGTCCCTAGTTTAAATAATCCTGCGCTACCCTAAGCATACGCTGCCCCAGAGCATAGGTACCCATCCGGTTCAGGTGTAACCCATCAGGCTTGTATAGGTCACCCTGTTCCAGAAGAAGTCCCAGTGCTCAATAAATCTATACCCCTCTTTCCTACAGAAGGATTGTAGCCACGTGTTAAACCTATAGATAAACTTCAACTTCCCTCTGCTTGCACGTGGTACTGGTAGAATTCCCGAGAAGACTACCGTGGAGGTTTTGCTCTAATCTTTGCTGCTAGATCCTCAAATGTATCTTGCAGGACCTCCAACCTGCCCTTTCCCATGTCATTGGTCCCTACGTGGACCATGACCACTGGATCCCCTTCTGCTTTGGCCAGGAGCTTGTCCACACGCTCAAGGAGATCCCCAACCTGGGCACCAGGCAGGCAACACACCGTGCGAGTCTCCTTGGCCTGGGAACAGACTATGCTGTCCACTCCCCTAATTATGTAATCCCCACTACTAACAACTCCCTTTCCCTGGGAGATGTGGCCATCAGGGTGTCCTGTGGCACATGCATCCCCCGTCTCTCAGGGTCACGGGCCACAGATTCCAGCAAGGGCTGGAATCTGTTGGACACCTCAACCTCTGGAGATGCCGCCCCTTTGTGGTGTGCAAGCCCTTTCCTACTTTTATTTCTGACTGTGACCCACCTGTCACTTCCTGTCTGCTTTAAGTTCTTCCCTCCTCCCAGCCTAGGCGTGCACACCTTCTCCCTAACGGACGTTCTAATTGGTTCTATGAACCCTGACAATTGTATAAGAATTTAAGTGAAGAATAGATTATAGCATAAGTCTAATTTGGTCTTACTGTATACAATATTTACCAACAAAGCTTAAGCCTATAAGCATTTTGAAACAAACCATCTCTAAAAATATTTCACTGATACACATATTGTTGCTGGCTTTTCCTTTGGCCACTCTATCGAATCTCTTCAGGTAACAGAAAAAAACAGTTTTACCCAACTTTCATGGAGACACTATGTATATCTTTTCAAGTACAACCCATACTGAACAAATGTGCACATATCTG
>JAINUG010001574.1:0-20150 GCA_029706075.1 Aldrovandia affinis
AGTACATGTGGTCCCAGTGGGAATTGAACCCACAATCTAAGCGTTGCCAATGCTGTGCTCTACCTACTGAGCCACACAGACCATAGTAGGGCTGCAACTAATGATTATTTTGTTAACGATTAATCTGACGATTATTTTATCGGTTATTCGATTAATCTAAACGATTAATTTGTCAGAAAAAACCCCAATGATTAAATTTGCAATTGAACATTTCAAAATTGATTGACATGTTTTTGAAGTGCGGTACTACTATCCTTAGGTCACATGGGTAGTTGCCTTTCTGACACCACCTACTGAATACTCAGAGTAGACCATCTTTGAGTAAAGAGCAGACTGATATAACATCTATATAACATATAATATAATTTACTCTTCTTTTTTCACAGATAATCAGCATGCTGCAGAACCATTACTGTGAATTAAATTGAAGAAACAGTCACATTTTATGTGAAATAAGTTTAATACTAAATGTAAAAATAAATTCCTCCAATTGGCGGCTAATTAAGACCGGTGGGAATCTCCCCAGAAACAATAGGCTGACATAAAACAATAATAAATAAAAAAGTGCAAAACAATGTTTAGAGGGTTCTTTGGTAAATCTAAGTCCCCCACTAGTCCAAACTACAAGAGCTCAACATTGCAATGGAGGAAGGTAAGCATATCCACATGCTCTGCAGTCAGGCTGGCTCTTTTCTTTGTGACGATGTTCCCAGCTGCTGAAAACAGGCGCTCAGATGGAGTCGATGTCGCAGGAACACACAAGAATGACTTGGCCACCATAGCCAGTGTGGGAAACCTTGGTTCATTTGCCTTCCACCACTTGAGTGGGTTCTCAGTCTTTGCGAGAGGCTGTTTTCCAAAGTACATTAGTACCTCGTTCCTCAGGTGACGAAATCCTCACCATTTCCATTGTCTTCCACACTGTTTGGATCTGAATCAGACCCAAGTAAAGAGTCCAGTAGAGACGGATGCATTCTCTGAAACACTGGCTGCATCTTGGGCCACATTGGCATTCTGCTGCAGGTCCGCCTGATCTGTCTCACTCCTCTTTCTTTGTAATGTGAGGGCTTGTACTTTAAGCTGCACTTTAAGGCCTTCCTCCAGTGACAGAAATTTGAGTTTGCGAAATCTTGGGTCAAGGGCAGCTGCAGTAACACTAGTGTTTGCAGCATCATCTGTGAAATACATCTCCAGCTCCCATCTTGTTATTTCCTTTGCTGCAGCGACCTGGAAGGCCTGCACAGGGGTGCTCTCAAAGGCTGTATTTTGTGTAGACCTCAGAAGCCCTTTGATGAGTGGAGGTAGAGCAGACACTGTGACATATGTCTCCCCACTGATGAAGGTGGTGGCACACTCAAAGGGCCTGAGCGCTTGTTCTAGTTCCTCTAGTAGGCTCCACCACTGCTCACTTTTCAGGTCCAGGTATCGCTTCTTTGCCGTGTCAGCTCTGGGTCTGATAGAGTTGCCGTCACAGGCCACCGCTGTTCCAGGAGGCGGCTAGTCATGTAGTAAGTACTATTCCAACGTGTACTTACGTCTTGTATCAGCTTATGGTCAGGGGTTCCCATTTGTTGCTGCTTGGTCTTCAGCTTGTTACAAGCCAGCTCACTTTTTAAAAATGCTCTACCAGGCATCTTGCAGCCCCGACTGCTTTGGTAATCTGAGGATTATTCAGGGCATGGTTAACAACTAACTGCAAAGTGTGACCTGCACACCGGACTGAAGAAATCCCTTGCCTCTGCTTCAGAGCTGCCACTACATTAGCAGCATTGTTATGTACCACAGACATGATTTTGTTGGTTGAAATTCCAAACTTCTCAGCTGCCTCTTCAATCCAAGCGGCAATGTTTCCTGCAGTGTGTCGCTCTTCCAGTGGCATGGTGGTTAAGCTGTAAGTGGTCAGCTCCCAGTGGTCATTAATGAAATGACAGGTAATGCCCAAGTATGCCTCAGTGGCAATACTAGTCCATGCATCCATTGTAAGAACGATCTTGCTGTTGGTTGCTGTGATTGCAGTTTTGACTTTCTGGAATGTCTCTTCATATTTCTTCTCCATCATCTTAGTGAAGAATGCTCTGGAGGGTAGAGTATATCCTGGATGAAATGTGCGAACCATTTCCCGGAAGCCCTGATCTTCAACCATTGAGAGCGGTCTCATATCTTTGATCAGCATGTTCAGGATACTATCAGTGAGGGCAAACAGCAAAAGGTGTGCATATAATATCCCTCCTTTGACGGAAATCATCCACGGCTTTGGTTTTTACTAGGAGAATGAAAGAGAGAAGTGGTTCTCTGTGGCTCAGTTGGTAGAGCACAGCGTTGGCAACGCTTAGGTTGTGGGTTCAATCCCCACTGGGGCCACATGTACTGAAAATGTATACATTCACTACTGTACGTCGCTTTGGATAAATGCGTCTGCTAAATGGCGTATATTATTATTATATTATATTATTATAATATTATTATTAGAGATAACAACGTAATGTCAGAATTAGTTTTCAGTTGCACAATTTTACATGTAGACTAGAAAATTACAATTAGATTTCATATTAAGATTTGTACTTATTGATAAGAATATAATATTAATAATATTGATAATAATATTTATCATGAGCCATGAAGTTTATTTATGCCTGTAAATGCTGTGTAGTGTGGATGCCTACTGTGTTATGTTTTGAGACGTTTGTTTTTGTATTTTGTTAATTTTTCTCATCACTTATCATTCACGTCAGTTCCCCATCTGTCTGTTTTCCTTGTTGTTCGAGATCCACTCCTTGTCTTTGTTATTGCACTATTCGGGTGATTTCGACGGGTTTTCTATCTTAGTTTCTTATCTCATTTACTTCCTTCTTTCTTTCTAACACCCTGTACATATGAGTTAGATGTATAAAGTACTAACCAACTAATCTACTAACAGTAGGGATTTAGATTTCGTTACTAACATTACTAATTACTAATTTTCTCACGTTTCTATCTACTGCTATCTTTCTCTCTCTCGTTGTCCTATCCCTGTACGTTTCTCTCTTAATCGCTTTAACTGCACGCATTTTCTTTCTATGCGTTCCTCCCCTTCGAACTGTGCACGTGTCTGCCTGCTCTTCCAGGTCGTGTATTTTTAGTGTGCCTATGTGCTTCCCAGTCCGTGTCTTTCGTTTCCCCTCGTCATTGTATTAGTTATCCTTAATCGTTCTCACCTGTGTTCTTGCCCTTCTCTCCTCCCAGTCACACCTGATTCCTATTGTGTTTCCCTTCCCTGCTTGTATTTAAGTTCCATGTTTGCTAGCATTCATTGTCAGAACGTTGATCATTAGTCACTGTGCCGATTGTTTGTAAACCAGAGTTTATTGTATTTTCCGAGACACCCCTAATGTTTACTTCGAGTTTTGCCTTCCGATTTTGTTTGTTTGCCTTTCTGATTATTTGGTTTAGACTTTTGTATTGCCTTTTTGACTACTCTTTTGGATTTTGAACTTTTCCTAACTCTTGACTATCGGATTTTGAACCTTGCCTGATCATTAAATGTCTGGGTCCCTGTTCGGTACCTCACATACTGTACATGAGTAGGGCGAGTAACCTACATGCCATGTTTTACTGCTTTTTATCTATTGACTCATTATAGCTACTTTATTATCTTGAAATAATATAACACCCACCAGTTACTATGACATTGTTTATCATTACATACAATGTATCTAGGCCTGTAGCTACATGCTGAAAAAATAAACGAGATTATTCAATGGTGGGGCTGCACTATGATTACAGATTACTTGCGGATGCGTGTATTTTTGTTCGTCTGTGCACTACGCAGTGTGCACATGGCTACTTGCTTATTAGGCTACTTGTTTATTAGGGTGATGGTAAACGTTGGACTTGGACATGGAAACATTGAAATTCAAATTGGTTGAATAAACATATTTTAGGATAAGTTATTCATATTTCGAACGTGATTCATTCATTGCGCACTAGTTAGATGACACATGTTGCGCATGTTATGACTTTGAACATCTGCCATTTCCACTGCAAAGACGGCACAAGTAAAATCAGAGACGTTATAAAGCTAACCTTACAACTGGTTCGTTTAGACAAGATTTTTTAAGACTGCTTTTGAAACGGGCCATCCATATTTACATTGAAAATTCTAACAGCTGCTGATGTTGCCTTTTGTTTGCCTTACAAAACGCTCGATCGCTGATACCATTAATGGAATGTTTTGCAGTTACACAGTAGCCTAATATAGCTACCGATATGCACAACGTTAAGTGGTTGGAGCCGTCATAACTCGGCAGTGGAAATGGAGCTTTGTAACGTTAGTGTAACTGTGGCATTATAACAATTACAACAGTCCAGTCCAATTCCAACAATTATCATGGCTGTATTTACATTAATACGAGAGCTCTAGTTAGATTGCAGACATGCGTGGGGTTTTAGGTTAATTTCACTAAAATCACGCAATCAACACACTATAATTTAATACAGCTCATTCAAGGACATGTCTGAGAATAACAATGTTCACAACATTACAGAGCTACATATACATAACAATAGCAAGCTAGCAAGCTAGATAACCTAGCATCACACTTACCATGTTGCTCCGTCCTGTGCATCGAGTTGGCGGGTCACGGCTCCTGGATGCTTTCTTTTAAGGTGTTTGTGCATGGCCGTCGTGCTGCTGTGATATGCCATTTCGGCCATGCACATATTATTGGGTTTTTGCTTAAAGAATTCAATCAATCAATCAATCAATCAATCTTTATTTTTGTATAGCGCCATTTACAAACAGGTTGTCACACAGCGCTTCACAATTGACATTTTCCAGAGGGAATCAAAAAACCAGAAAACCATTAGAGCCAATGTGGGAAACTGGAAAATTATTCCCTGATCTCTTCCCGATCGAGATGAACTCCTGGAAAATGGTGGTATACAGAGAAAAACAAATAGTCCTTGAGGCTCATGAGGCTTAACAGACCACCGGAAGGGCATTCTTCGGCATCCAAAGTGTAGGGGTGGGGTGGACCTCATCCCTCCAGATACCAGGGCAGGGCGGGGGATGGAACCAGCAGCTAGGGTCCAGGCCAGCGGCATCCGGCTAACACATGGCAGGGGTGGGGGGTTGACTCTGGGGCAGGTGAGCTCCGGGCAGGTGCCACGAAGCCGGGGAGAAAAGAGGAAAGGTGCAATTATGACTGATAAATATCACACCGGATCAGGGGAAAGAGTGATAAAACTTTTGCACCAGCAGAAGTAATCTAGGGCAGCATAACTAATTAGGTGAGTGGCACAGGGAGCACGCAGCCATGAGGGCACTCAGAGACCATCCCACCACATCATCAGCAGTCCTGATAGGGGCGGATCATCACTTATGATTGGTGACAGTAAGGATAGCTCATTGCACCAGAAGGCTCTATTGCTACGCCCCCTCCACATCTGCACCTAATGACTATAAGAGAGACTAAAGAGATGTGTTTTTAACCTAGACTTGAAAATTGAGACCGTGTCTGACTCCTCCACAGAGACGGGTAGACTGTTCCACAGTAAAGGAGCTCTATAGGAGAAAGCTCTGCCACCTGCTGTATTTTTTGATATTCTAGGGATTACCAAGTTGCCTGCATCTTGTGATTTAATTCCCACACTTTGGATGCTCTGGGTCGTTTTTTTTTTTTTGGATGAACTCTCCCGCACTCTCAGCTGGGTTTGCCGCCGCCATGTTCAAAACAATACAACGCGTCGGTCATGAATATGCAAATCGACTAAATTACATGGTCGACGTCATTGACGACGTCGACTAATCGTTGCAGCCCTAGACCATAGTAAACCCTAAACCCAGGAGGAGGGTCATTGTGTCAGAGACGCTGTAGTTCCTTCCCCGTGATCCAGATGCACTCCTATTCTGGAGGAGGGGGGCAGGGAGTTTAGTGCTCTTATTATTGTGCATGAAACAGCACCTGGATGGAAAGCAGAACAAACTCCAGGACTTGTCATTACATCCCAGAGCACAGGCACCATCCCCTCCTTTCCTGCTGATCTCTTTATATGAGACTGCTATAGAAACCTCCCCCCCACTCCACTCAGCCTCCCAGTAACAGCGTCCAGACAGAACCTCTCTGCACAGCACTTGGGCCCTGCACACCACACAAATCTGTCTGGGTGATCAGGTTATGACTGGATCTGTCCCACCCATGACACCTCTCTGTTCCCCTCAGACAGACGGAGATCTCTATATGCTGTGTTGAGGTCCAGTGTGAGCTGACAGGAATCTGATGGAGGAGAAGGAAAGAAGAGAGCTCAGTAATCATAATCATCACATTACTTACATATTTTAAATATGTAAGAGATTAAATTACATTTTCATGTTTAAATTAAATATTTTCTTTCATTCACACATTTAGCTTTTATTTTTGTTGTACTTTTTATTTCCTTTCCCTTTGTATTGAATTTTCTATTAATATTATCATTTTATGTTTTTCTAACATATCATTCTTAGTATCTTTCTTCACACAGTGTGTTACTGTAGGACATGTATGATGGTATTCGTATTTGATCCATGTGATTAATGCCAGAATCACTGCAGCTGAAACAGGGATCTGATGGAGGAGATGTATGAAATCCCTAAAGTGAGTCAGTCATGAATATAGAAAATACTTTAAATAATCTTTTCATCTTATTCTCATGTCGGCTTATTGTTTTAATTTAGTTTTAATTACAGACTCACATTGTAAGAAGTTCTCTCTGGTCATGGGCTCTAGAATATGGATTTCATCCACCGTGGAGAGATCACAAGAAAGATAAGCTTCTAAAGATGAACTTTTTATCATATTTCCTGGACAAATGGGAAGATATTTTAAGCAATGAAATGCAGGTAAATGCAAACTGAGCTCATCCAGGGTTAATAATGAATAAAAAATAAATATGCTGAGCGCTGGAGGCTCAGTAGTTTTGGCAGTTTACCTTTAAACAGCAGCGACAGTTCGAACTGATAGTTTGAAACTGTAACAATGTTGCTCATTTCCCCGGTTGCCATGGCGAGCAGCAGTGCTGAAGGGACAGAATTGTATATGTCTGCATCTCTCAATACACATGCATTTGTTTAGACGCGGATCTTGCCCGCGCCAATATGGCGGCCGCGTAGACGCATCTGAACAGGGTGAATGAGGCATCTCATGCCTATGCTCACTGGGCTCAAAAACAACCCAGAGGGCCTGTACTCTGACTACACACATACTGAGTTACCACCAGCTTGGGCTGAAAACCAGTGTGGCAGGGAGTTTGGGCTGCCACTGAATCCATTAAAAGCTTAATAGAGAGGATACAACATAAGGTGCCATAGATTAAATACAGTACACTTATTAGAATTTGGTTTTAAAAAAACTAAAAACCAAAACACATTTGCCATTATCAAGCTTATTGTGTTGTATGGAAGTGAGGAATGAGGTTCACTCAGTCAACAAGACTACACTAAATGGGGCAAAGCTCCAGCTGAAACCCTGCATGCAGAATTCTGCTAAAACATCCTGCCAGTACTGAGGAATATCTCTTATCACAAAATGATGAAATTGCTTAATATAATTCCTAAATGTTAAAGGGCCTACCTGACATAAAATTAAGAAAACTATTTCTGCTGTAATCACCTGTTTCAGAGATCTTGACTAATTCTCCCTTGCAGACGTCTTCCAGTCGCTCTTTCAGTTCAGAGACATGTTTCCTCACAGCCTCAAAAGATATGGATGTGTGGATTGACAGTGATTCTGGGTAGGTCTCCAGGTCCAGGAGGGGCACAGACAGACTGGCAGCTCTACAGAGAGACAGACAGACAAACAGAGAACCAAACAGTCTCAGTACTCATTCCTGTGGAGATGCCAGAAGCAGATCTTTTTAAATGATGAACACGCCTCACCATGTATGTACAGTGTACACAATGCAGATTGTGAGAGAGCCAGTGATGTTACCTGGAGGAAATGTATGTGATCCTCTGTGTGTGAAAGCTGCTCCAGCTCAGCATCTCTCCTCCTCAGCTCAGCAATCTCCTACTCAAACCGCTCCAGGAGTCTTTCAATCTGACTCACTGCAGCTTTCTCCTGATCTCTGATCAGCTCTTTCACCTCAGAGTGCCTTCTCTTAATGGAGCGGATCAGCTCAGTAAAGGTCCTCTCTATAACGGGATGGCTGGTGATTAGGTGAGCCCAAGCGCAGAGATGAGGCAGAGACAGAGATGCAATGAGAAATGAAAATCTTTCCTGAAATGTTAAAGTTCTGGGCAGTACAAATGTGACAGAAGGTAGCACAAACACTAAACAGCTAACAAACAAAAGTGGAACAAACACGGTTCCCAAAACAAAGCTTGAAAACAGTAAACCAAAATAACGCGAAGACAACAGGGTAAACACAAAAGAGTCCGGGAAAGCAAACAAATGCTGGCCGTAACTCTAGGCAAGAGAAACTCAAGACTGAGCACAGATCCATGAAAGCAGACAACTTAAATAGTGAATGTAAATAAGACACAGGTGAAAACAATGAAACAATAATCCATTTAAACAATCAAGACAAAAACCATTAAACAATAATCCAATAAAACAATTAGGGAAACATCAAGTGTCCAATGCTGCCCTCTGCCGGCGAACAGCGGGACGTGCCGTCACATTCTCGCTGTCCTCCACTGCTGCCTGTGTGCAGAGCGCTGTCAGGAGACACAGAGAGAGGAGACCTGTACATTTTAACTAGGCCTTTCACTCAGCTCTTACTGGGACCCCAGACAGCCTGTTCCCCACAGTGTGGCTCAGTGGGATTGAGCCCCACAGCGCTGGAGAGCCCTGACTGAACCCTGAAATGGCTCTTCCAGCAGCCAGCTGTTGTGTTCTCCTCTGGGCCCTATTTTGGTGAATTAGGACAGTCTCGGTAACGCAGACGCAAAGCAAAGACGGTGGCACTTTAGGGCGTGTCTAACGCAACTTCGGTAATTTCGTGATTTAGGACAATAGCGCACCTCCGGCACAGTTGTAAAAGAGGTTGGATTAACTTTAAAAAATACATGTGGGTGTGGTGGGGGTTTGGTTTCATAATGGCCAATCAGAACACCTATTTTCTATCCCTTTAAATACCCAGTGCGCTAACGCTATAGGAAATTGGCAATTTCCTCACATGAATGAGTTTTGCGTGGCTACGCCAGGAGCACTTCTCAAAAGAGGAGAGCAAGGGGGAAAACAAGGCGCACATTAATTTGTTATTTTCATGATTTGAGTCTATATTTTGAGGACTACATTGTTTTATTTTACCATTTCTTTTTTTCCTTATTTGTAGGCTTTCCAACTTAAAAAAACAATGTTTCTTTTCTTCTAACTTAATGTAATTGTTAAATGGAAAGCAATACATAAAAACTCACAACTGCAACTAGGCCTGTTTCATTTATGTTCGCCTACATGCGTCACCCTGGAGCGTGCATCACAAACCACCTGGATATTAATGGAGTGGACTCCCTTCCGATTCACATAAATTATACCATGATCAGATGGTGCGCGCAACTGCACATGTGTGCAGGGAATCCACATTGCATATAAAAATCCTGTTTAGTTCTCTGCTGGCTGTCGGGTGTAGGAAAAGTAATAAACTAATTTGCATATTGGACAACACTGGAAGAAACTGCATGTACAGCCGAACTGATAGCCGTCTGGCCAACACCGGCTACCAAACCCAGGGTATCGCTCACGGTATCGCCTTCGGCGTCCAATTATGTACTCCATTTTCTGTAGTGCAAATGGAAAGAATAAAACCTTTTCACATAAGAAAAACAATGTGCATACAAACATATATTTATTTAACAGGTGTATCTTACTGAATGGATGGTCTGCTGGCTTCAGTCTTTCATGTCCGTGCATTGAATAACCACAAGCTGTGTTGAAATAGTTTTTAACTTAATTTATTACGCTTGCAAGTTACCCATGGATTGGATGATTTGCCTCAACGTGGGGGGAAATTCGCAATATTCACGAAACATTCTCATGTGATTTCAGATAAGCGTATGTTCATATGTGCGCATCAATATAGTCACCATATTAGCCAGCGTTTGCGCTAAGAGGTGGTCTAGTTGGATGTTGATGCAAACTCATTATTTGACACCAAACCTGCATAGCGCCCGACTGTTTTCATTGTCACACCCCCTATTGCGCTGCCCAACCCATAGTCGCGCAAACACCTTCATTGCGCACCACAAAATTGCCAAACTCGGCGAAGACAGGAAATATTCCGTTTGCGACAGATGAAACTGGCAATTCGCCTGCGCTAGGGCATAACCCCGCTTAGCACTGGCACAAAAATAGGGCCCATATTGTTTTTGTTTGGGAATTTGGCCAGGACACCGGGTTAACACCCTACTCTTTTTTGAAAAGCACCATGGGATCTTTTATGACCACAGAGAGTCAGGACCTCGGTTTTTACCATCCCATCTGAACGATGGACATGTAGTCCCATGGGATCTAACCCACAACCTTGGCATTGCCAGTGCCATGCTTTACCAACTGAGCTACGTATTTAGCTCAGCTAAGTATTAAAAATGACACTATACTTAACCATGAAACTATCACACACTGCTCGTCAGTGTATAAAAGTGTTCTGGTTTTATAGGTAAAGCTTGTAAACTGTGTGAGTGCACTAGCTTCTCCAGCCATGTTGATTCTCATTCAGGGAGTGAATAGGGGGGTGAGGGGGTGAACAGGGCGGGGTGAGGGGGTGAACAGAGCAGGGTGAGGGGGGTGAACAGAGCAGGGTGAGGGGTGTGAACAGAGCTGTCACAGAGTTAGCTTGTATTCACTTCCTGCTTTGTCACTGAACTTATGACCTAAAAACTTAACTTCCTTTTTAAAAATATTTATCCAAATATCCAAATTTATAAAATACTCGAAAACAAATTAAATCAGTGAGGCACGGTTCATAAGTATACATACTGAAGCAATAAACCAAGATTGTCACTATAACCACTGTAAAAAGTGTAAGTGTTATGTGTAGGAGACCTGCCAGTAGAGTTCCAGTTCTTACCTGTTTGTCAGTCCTTTCTGCTGCAGCTGAGACTGTATCCTGGCCTCTGTGTTCATCCATCAGACACTGATAACAGATACACTGCTGATTGCTACGACAGTAAAGCTCCAGTGGTTTGTCATGATGAGAGCAGATCTTCTCCTGCAGGTTTCCAGAGGCATCGATCAGTTTATGTGTCTCTTCCCTGGGTTGAGTTCATTGTGAAGCTTGAGGTGAGTTTCACAGTAAGAGGACACACACACCAGACAGGACTTGATGGCTTTGTGCTTTCTCCCAGTGAAGATATCACATGCCACGTCTCCAGATCCAGCATAACAGTGAGCAGGAGGAGCAGCTTGGAGTCCTGTCTTCTTCAGTGTCTCCACCACTTCAGCCAGCATGGTGTTTCTTCTTAAAACAGGCCTTGGGGTGAAGGTCTCTCTGCACTAGGGACAGCTGTAGACACCAGTATGATCATTCTGATCCCAGCAGCCCTTAATACAGCCCATGCAGTAACTGTGTCCACAGGGAGTAGTAACCGGATCCTTCAGTAGATCCAGACAAATTGGACAGCTGCACTGGTCCTGATCCAGTAGATCTCCAGCTTGAGCCATTTTACTGCACACACTGACAGAGACAGAGTTAAGTTTAATTTCTCTGACACTGTGTGAGAGAGAGAGAGGGATTGACTTCCTGCTTCTGCCCATAGCTGCAGGATTAGTGGTGTTGGGCTGAGGCCAAGCTGAGCAGAGCAGGGAGTGCAGAGAGAGAGAGCAGACTTTCACCAGCACATAAGACATACATTGTCTCTCATTGCTGTGACCACATAGCTTTCAGTCTTGATCAACTAACCCTTACATGAGACACTGTGTCTTATAGGTATTGTTTTTCTAAACTGCCTGGCCAAAAAAAAGTCACCACCTGGATTTAACTAAGCAAATAGGTAAGAGCTTTCCATTGGATAATTACTGCAGTGATTAATATGTTTTAGCTGGCAACAAGTTATTTAACCCTAACTGATGCAGTGAGTAGCTTCTCATTTCTTAAACAACCATGTCGGAAGACATATCCTGTGGTCGTGGAAAAGATGTTAATCTGTTTCAGAAGGGTCAAATTATTGGCCTGCATCAAGCAAAGAAAACAACTAAGGAGAGTGCTGAAACTACTAAAATTGGGTTAAGAACTTTCCAACGCATTATTAAAACCTGGAAGGATAGTGGTGAACCATCATCTTTGAGGAAGAAATGTGGTCGGAAAAAAATCTTGAATGATCGTGATCGGCGATCACTTAAACGTTTGGTGAAATCATATTGTAAAAAATCAACAGTAGAACTTACGGCTATGTTTAATAGTGAAAGTAAGAGCATTTCCACACGCACAATGTGAAGGGAACTCAAGGGATTGGGACTAAACAGCTGTGTAGCCTTAAGAAAACCACTTTTCAGTGAGGCTAATCATAAAAAAAGGCTTCAATTTGCTAGGGAGCATAAAGTTTGGACTCTGGAGCAATGGAAGGTCATGTGGTCTGATGAGTCCAGATTTACCCTGTTCCAGAGTGGTGGGCGCATCAGGGTAAGAAGAGAGGCGGATGAAGTGATGCACCCATCATGCCTAGTGCCTACCATACAAGCCTGTGTTATGATCTGGGGTTGCTGCATTTGGTCAGGTCTAAGTTCAGCAACCTAAAGAATGAGGTCAGCTGACTACCTGAATATACTGAATGACCAGGTTTTTTCCATCAATGGATTTTTTCTGATGGCACGGGCATATTCCAAGATGACAATGCCATGATTCATCGGGCTCAAATTGTGAAAGAGTGGTTCAGGGAGCATGAGACATCATTTTCACACATGGATTGGCCACCACAGACCAGTCCAGACCTTAACCCCATTGAGAATCACTGGGATGTGCTGGAGAAGACTTTGCGCAGCGGTCTGATTCTCCCATCATCAATACAAGATCTTGGCAAAAAATTTATGTAACTCTGGACGGAAATAAATGTTGTGACATTGCAGAAGCTTATCGAAACAATGCCACAGCGAATGCGTGTCGTAATCAAAGCTAAAGGCGGTCCAACTAAATATTAGAGTGTGTGACTTTTTTTTGGGACGGGCAGTGTATAAGGTGTGTGGATGTATGTGTGTGTGTGTGTGTGTGTGTGTGTGTATGTTTGTGTATATGGTGTGCGTAAATGCGCGTGTTTGTGTATATGGTGTACATACATGCGTGTGTGTGTGTGTGTGTACTGGCTTGTTTCAAGTGTTTGACAACATTGGATGACAGGCTACTGGGATGCTTATCCTGTTGAGACACAACTCTCACAATGTGTCTCTCTCTACTGTCCTGCTTTATTTCTGTTCTGTATTCCATGGGAAAAAATAATAATATGGTGCTACAGCCATGGCAGTGTGGATCACCTATAGTTTCAGACCCAGGATCCAAGCTGGTTGTTTGACAGATAACTCAAGATTTGAGTTGTCATTGAGTAACAAGACAGCTGGGGAATATGGAATCTTTTTAGATATCATTACGGACATCACATCACAGACCTCCTTCCAGAAAGCCACAACACCTGGGCATTTCCACATGACAGAAAGGACCCTGGGTGTTTGGTGAACACAGACTGCAGTTAGTAGTTTCCCTTCTGACTTTTCAAATGGTTTTGTTTTCTCTCAGTTATTTTAACACACAAAATCTCAGATAACTTTTACAACACAGTGTGGTTCCATTTAAAACCCGTTATCAAAAAGTGTTTGATAACACTTAATTTTCCGCACTTGTTACAATATACAGCATACGATTTGTGTGACGCAAAACCCCTTTAACTGTTCCAGGACATTTATGATAGTGTGTTCGCATGCGCCCCCTAGTGCATATTGCCCTACACAACAGCTAGCACAGTGAACATACTGTAGATCTGTACACAATACTTTTTTACACTTACCTTTCCCTGTGCAATTTCTATAATGTTTACAAACATGTTGCTATGTTTCCAGGAGGTGGCATTTAAATTTCCCCTGTGGGGATTAAAAGGGTAATTTCTATTTCACTCCACTGTGAGCTCATGGGAGAAATAAAACCCTCTGACAGCGATGGTTGTGCTCTCACCAATCTGAGTGAGTTACACTTGTTACACATTTATATTCAGGGCACCACTGAGGTGTGTTCCAGTGCCTATAAGGACACGACCCAGATGGGACCCAAATCTTTTTATTTTTTTTATTTTTTACGTGTATCCTAATTTCAGACACTGGACACAGATGATTAAGCATCCATGTGACATTTGCACTTGTGGGTATGTCTCGTAAAATCTCTAAATCCACGTCTGCACATAAAACCGCAGGCTCTCGGCAATAAAAATAAAAATAATACAATTGTGATCAGTCAGATTAGTCATGTGTCATTCAGCTGAGCAGCAGCACTTCATAGTGTCGTAGAGAACATTTTAAGACATGTTCCTAACAACATTTTAGTAAATTAAAATGGATGTTATTAATTATCGCTACTATATTACAAGGACAATCGTAACAAGTAGACCACCGCCTACATCTGGAGCGATTACGGTTTCTCTTACAAGCCCTGTGGCCAATGGTTTGTTCCACTGCAGAGAAAACATGCTCGGTTCCACTCCCTGCGCAAGTTCCATTGCCTTTTTAAAATCCAAATCGCACTCGGATAGCAGCCGACGCTGAATGTGTTCGTCCCTAACTCCACACACTGGGCATGTCATCCAATTATGCCCTGAATTCACAGTGTTGGGCCAAAACTGTAAAATGTAAAAGGCGAAGATCAGCCACAAAAACAGCAAGGGCTTGGGATGGTGGTAGTCCCTAACGGCAGGGGCATAGCACACAATTCTGGGCCCTATACATATGCAGACTTGTGGGCCCCCTTCCCCTCTTGATCCATGACTCTCACGCTGTTACGTTCTGAGTGTCTGTTCGGTTTGTTTTTGTACTTTGTTTATTTATCGAGTCATGTTTCATTCACGTTCTGTTCCCCATCTGTTATTGTTCCTGTTCCAGATCCACTCCTTGTCTTTGTCTTTTGCACTTCGGGAAATGTTTAGGTTTTTCCGTCTTCGTTTCTAATCTCGTTTTTTCTTCCTTCTTACTTTCTAATTACACTTTGTATATATTAGTTAGATGTATATAGTACTAACCAACTAATCTACTAACATTAGGGATTTAGATTAAGTTACTAACACTACTAATCACTAATTATCTCATGCTTCTGACTATCGCTGTCTTTCTCGCTTATTATCGTATCCCTGTTAGCTTTTCACTTTCCCTTTCATTCGCACGCAGATTCTCTCTATGCATTCCTCCCCTTCTAACTATGCACGTGTCTGCCTGTTCTTCCAGGTCGTTTATTGTCTATGTGTCTGTCATTCCCAGTCCGTGTCTTTCATTTCCCCTCGTTATTCTATTAGCGAATTCCCTCGTTATTAGATTAACGATTCCCATTGTTTTCACCTGTGTTCCTCCCCTCTCTCCTCCCAGTCACACCTGAGTCCTATTGTGTTTTCCTTCCCTGCCTGTATATTAGTTCAGTGTTTATGTTCGTTCCTTGTATATCTGTTCTGTGTTCTTGTTCTTTCCCGGGTCAGTTTTGATCCTTATTCCCTGAGCCTACTTTTCCGAAGCCAGTGTTTATTGATTTTTCCGAGACTACCCTTCTGTTGACTACCCCGATCCTGCCTAGCGATTCTGTTTTGTTTGCCTATCTGTCTTCCTGTTTTTGACTTTTTGGACTGCCTGTTTTTGACTTCTCTCTGCCTTGCGTTTTTGTACCTTCGAGATTCTGATTCCTGGTCTGACCCCTGCTTCCCATTAAACTACTCTTTTGCCTTATCCTGATCTGCGTCTGGGTCCTTATCCGGTTCCTAACAGACGCATCTTTAGAGTTTTTTTTCATTGAATCAACAACTATACACATGAATCTCTAGTGGTTATTAGGGTAATCGCTAATGAACTGCTTATACCACATTTAAACAAATAATTCTAAGATTCTCTGGCCATAGTCCTGGGTCCTCTGGAAAATACCCTTCTGCATTCCCCTCACTTTTTTCCACTTCCTCCTCTGTCTTCTCCTCATCCTTCTCACTACCCTCAGAGCAACCTTCATTTTCCTTGCTCTCTTCGCCTCCATCATCCTCTTCACTAGTCCTACTGCTACTCTCTGCCTCTTCTTCTTGCTCACTCTCTGCTACAAGGACAGGCCCCTCTACAAGCATGAAGCATATTAGCCTCTTAACCTGCTTATAATATACAATGAAACAGGCTACAGGCTAGATTCTGCTTAATTTACCAGCTAGCTAGCTAACTATCATAATGTAGCTAGCTACGTTAGCTCGTCTTGTTATAGAACTGGATCAAATGAGTCTTCAAAAACAACGTTTCAACGCATTTCACCATCACCAGTAGTATGTTTGCCCGCATTTGCGATTGCTTTCAGCCAGTAGCGAGATTTTAAAAAAATGAACAGGTTATCCATTTGAAATTAATCGCATGCGTTAACGTGTTAACGTTGACAGCCCTAGTTCAATCGAAACAACATACCGAAATTATCTTAAACCACTCTTAAACAGTGTTAGCAAGTTGCTTACCTTTTGAAAGAAATTAGTGAGCAGTTGTTTTCCCTCAGTTTGCCTTTTTTCTTTCTTTTCTTTTTTGATACCCCGACTTCACTTTCTTCTGGAAAGACATGATTGACTGAAACTTGCGGGCTCCAGCATCAGCACCAGTCAGCGTGATTAGCCGTGTTTGGCGACGAATCTTAGTGTAGGTATGTTACAAAAATTTGAGATGTTATAAATCTAGCCTGAAACTTATCCAGATAGAGCATGAAAATATCTTTAATTTGATACCTTATTCACTCTCATATCTTAAGTTTTAAGGAAGTTATGGTAATTTTTACACTCGGAAATGTGCATATTGACCCGTATTGTTTTTAGTCCGGGAGCCATGGGGTTGAACCTTGTTTTGTCGGATAACGTTTTTTTTCTCTGCTGTTTCTTGTAGCTTAGGGGTACCTCTTCAAAATACAGGAGGGTGCCCGGTGATATCCCTTGAGCATTTTCAGATATTAACCCCTTCATGCCCAAAATGCCAAAATCCCAGAAAAATAGGGATTTATGAGATTTCATGCAAAATATTCAAATCAAATGCATCAAATTTGCTTTATTCATAAAGGACATCATGTACAATGTATTGTATTCCAAATTAATGAATATTAACCCTTTTAGGCCAAGCCAGCAAAACACACTTTAATGACAATACAGGTCGCTGGATAAACTTCCTACACCCATTAAGCTTTTGAGATCTAGGACAATGGAGTTTGGTGTTTGTGCTTTTCATGTCATGTGTAACACATTTTGTAACCATTTCATCTAAAGTGTAATGTGCCTTGTGATTATACATAATGTAATTAAACCATAATTGCAACATTTCGTTGTCATACTTATTCTGCCTCCAGATTGTATTTGGTATTTGCAACTGCCCAGAATTCCATGGATACAACACGAAACATAGCAGGGAGCAGGGCCATCTCCCCCAGGCCAAGACAAAAGCGCTCTACTTACCCCTGATTGATATGAAGCCATCTGATCCAGATACGATGATGACAGCCATGGCCAGAGTACAAGAGCTCACATCTGAAACTGGTCAGAATTTCAGTGTGCTGACATGCGACCAGCAGCTCTACCGGGTTGCAGTGCAAGTGTTATGGGCCCACCCAGATAGGTTCAAAGACATGCACTTACGTCTTGGGGGTATGCACGCATTGATGAGTTTTGTTGGGGCTATAGGTTCACTGATGGCTGAAAGTGGGCTCTGTAGTGTCCTGTCAGAAGTATTTGGAGGGGTTGCCAATATGTTGAATGGGAAGAAGTTCCCTCAGAATGTACGTGCCCTGCGGATGATGGCGGAGGAGGTGCTGCGGAGCGTGATTACGGATGGCCATTTCCAGAAAGCAGATGACCTGATGAGAGCCTTGGATCAGATTGCAAGTCAGAGCAGGACAGCCAAACTTTGGATTGAGGTCTTGGTGAAACCAGTGTTGCTGATGATGTCGTACATCCGGGCTGAACGTGAGGGTGACTGGCTTCTCCATCTGACCACATTCCGGAAGATGCTTCCATACTACTTTGCAGCTGGCCACGTCAACTATGCCAGGTATGGCCTCTACTACCTCCGTTCCATGGAGAAGCTTCCTCCACATGTCCAAAGCCATTTTCTCCAGGGGCAACACATTCGTGGAATATGGAACGGCCTGTGGAGCGACCAGTTCATAGAGTCCACCTTAATGAGGTATGGCCACAGTGCGGGAGGGATCATTGGGATAACCTTGAAGCCAGAGGCACTGAAGATCTGGGCCCTGAGCCGTCACATCTGCTGCAAGATTGAGTCAGACATGAAGGAGATGGAAGAGGAGGAGACAAATACTACAAAAGTTCATCTCTATCACAAGGAGGAGGCTAAAGCCAGGGTTATAGCAGACGCCAAGGACAGGGATGGACTTCGTCAGAAACTGGACACCTGCCTCCATCCATTGGATCCCAACGAACATCCAGGGGAGAGCATCGTGAACATCACCAGTGGGAAGATAGCCCCACCAACTGTCAATGTAGACAGTGCCGTAAAGATTGGGAGGCAATGTTAGAAGATTTTGAAAAGACCTGGCCAGAGGATTTTACAACACCATCTCAAACAAAGTGAAGACAATGGCAACAACAACCAAATCCATCCAAGTTGGCGACTCAAAAATGTATGACCTAAATGTCTATCTTTCTGTCTTTCTGTTTATCTGTATCTGTTTAGCAAGCTCCGTGAAGAGAGGCCAGAACTTCTACCTGAGAGCACCCCTGGACAAACTTTGACGTAAACAGCAGGGGATCTCCGCCTCTCTGGTAAAGAGAGCTACACTGTATCATCATCATTTGCATAATCAAAGTCATTTATCTTGATTATAATAAAAACAAGAACTATTTTCATAATGGATAGTTCACCTTGTACCAATATTTTATTTGTATGAATGCTACTTGTGTTGACAATTCCAGCCATGCATTAAACCCAGTTTAGTCTCTGTCAGGTGTAGAAGAAGACTTACATAGGGGTGTGTTTCACAATATTAAACTCTCTCTTCCACTCTCTCACGTACAGTACACACACACGCTCAAATTAGTCTCCTCTACACACACACACACACACACACACACACACACACACACACACACACACACACACACACTATGCTAATGAGCAAAGGCTCAATGGGTATAGGAAGTTTCATCCAGCGACCTGTATTGTCATTAAAGTGTGTTTTGCTGGCTTGGCCTAAAAGGGTTAATATTCATTAATTTGGAATACAATACATTGTACATGACCTCCTTTATGAATACACATTGGAGAAAGGAAATTTGATGTATTTGATTTGAGTATTTTGCATGAAATCTCATAAATCCAATTTTTTCTGGGATTTTGGCGTTTCGGGAATGAAGGGGTTAATATCTGAACATGCTCAAGGGATATCACCGGCACCCTCCTGTATTTTGAAGAGGTACCCCCAAGCTACAAGAAACAGCAGAGAAAAAAACTTTATCCGACAAAACAAGGTTCATCAAAAAAACAGGCTTTGGCTCCCGGACTATTTTCAATGATCTTGAAACAAAAGCTGTGATTCAATAACATAAATGCTCATAACTTTCTTAAAAATAAAGATAATTGCATGAAATTTTCGGTAATTGCAGATTGAAGCATTCTAAAAAAAGATATGATATCTTAATTTGAATGATCTGAAATTACATTACATAATCAATTAATCACATACTTACATGTTGCGCACACGCCGCGACACGGCAAAAACCACGGCAGGCAGTGAGCATTTGGGCAAAGATATCTCACATTCCGGTTCAAAAATATCGCATTTCGCATCGACAGATTTCAATGAAATTTCACCAGAAACAAGATAAAATGTTAATGTTCTGGATACCTTTTATTTAGTCCTGAACTTGCGATATATCATTTTGAAAGCACTAAACACGAGTCTGACTCTGAAGTGTAGCGTATGATCAAACCGAGCAATGTATAATCAAATTTCGGAAACAAGATGGAGGATCGCGTTTTCAACTACGTTATATCGCAGACATA
>JAINUG010001575.1:0-20136 GCA_029706075.1 Aldrovandia affinis
ACATCCACATGTCTTCCTTCAAGGTCTCTCAGAATGGAATGAACCCGGATCAGTAATGAATGACACCTCAATCAAATCTAATTATGGGATCAGAAAGAATGCCGTGAAAAACAAAGGAACAAAGAGGGTGAGCAGACAAGCTCTTGGCCAGGTGAGACAATAATCACACCAGTCCTAATTTTCATAGTTTTGAGATCCTGTTACTACATACATCCAGCCGATGGGGACATGTGTAAAATAACACCACTGAGAAAAGACCATCAATCATGTTTCCCATCTGTTTGCAAAATCTGAAGATTTGAGACTAGGGTGGGACTTAGGCGTTATCGCTATAAACGCTCCGTGGTCGCTGAAACTGCTAGGGCTGTCAAATGATTTATTTAAAAAAGCAACAAATTGTACATACATCTCAGACACTCATACGAGCAACTTTCACAGATTACATTTTTCAATACAAGTTATTAGTTTTGCATGCGCTGAAATGTTTTGCACATGCTAAAGGTCTTAGTAAATCTAGCCCTATATGTTTTATATACAGTGCAGTCCAAAAGTATTTGGACAGTGAAACATTTTGTTGTTTGGCTCTGTACTCCAGCACATTGGATTTGAAATGGAACAGTGCAGTGTAGACTTTCAGCTTTAATTTGAGGGTGTTACATTCATATCTGGTGAACTGTGTAGCTTAATTGTAGCCCTTTTATACATAGTTCGGGAGGTTTCCGCCAGAGTTCAATGGGAAAATTTGTCAGGAGAAACAACTCCCAAAGTGATCCATCCAGATCTACTGCATATCTGGCAACAGTGATGGTTTGAGGCTCAGATCCTTGATGACACAGCCATTTAGCCAACCAGGTGTTTCCATTCTGTTCCAGCAAAATTACATCTTAATTTAGATCCCCCTCCCCTCCCTCCCCCCACTTCTCATAGAGATCCATTCAAATGCAGAGAGGATCCATTCAAATGCAGAAGTGGTCTATGTATGGATTCAGGAATAGTATTGGGTAAAACCACTGAAACTTTCCCTTAAACAACCATGAATCACCCACTGAAAAATATCCTATTTTCCCTAATGGTTAATCAGCAACTTATTATATTAATATATGATATGAATGAATACAATAAATGATACCCAAATTTGAACCTTACACTTTCTTAATTGTCACTTAATTTTCCATCTTAATTTTCAACTTAATTTCTTTATCGGTCTCCCAAAATTTACAGGTCTTTAATGTTTTTGCATGGATAGGATTTTACACTTTAAGGTGTAAAAGCCCAGTAATTGTCCCCCACAACATATATAATCCCTAAATTTCCACCCAATTATTGTTTTATCATTTTAAGCTTGAATTAAGGTGTTTTTCACTGGAAACATCATTTTTAAAGTGTATATTACAGAATCAAACAGCATTAATCATTAACCCCTTAAAATAAATTATGGTAATCACACAATTTAAATCTCAATTTCAGTATAAAATGTAATTAAGGTGTTTTTGTACCTTAAATTGTGTTTAATTTTTTGTTTTAGTACTTAGGTTATTAGAAAGAACGGTTTGCATGCCTGATACGGCAGACCACAGGTGCCAGAGAGGCACACATTCAAATAGAAAATTAAACTTTGCAACACTGTATCTTGCTGGTCGAAACGTTATTAATTATATAATATAATTAATTCATAAAATACTTATTTTCGGGTTTTCAAAGTACTTAAATTAAAAACAAAGCTACAATCAGGAATAAAATCCTTAGATTTGTCCAATAAAGATGATAGGATAACGGATGTATTGAGCTTGTAAAAGTTTTATGCAAATGTAATCCATTTACCAAGACATTTGGGACCAACCCTGACGTTAATTATTCAAGAATTAGCTTGTAAACAAAACACAAATGTACAAAATTAAATCCCATTCAAAGGGCCTAACTGATTGTCTGCCTCCATCAACAGACCATAGCAGACTATTAGAAATTAGCCAACTATTCAAATCACAACGGGCCTTGGTGGAAATTGGAGTGAAGTGCATTAATTTGAAGCATTAAAATCTTAAAGTTATATTTCTAGGGCTTTTCATCTTCACTGGACAGCACAGTGCAGCGAAACAGGAAGAATGAGCAAGAGAGGAGAGAGCGACAAAGGTTGCATGGCCAGACTCGAACTGCAGACGTCACAGTCCGCAATGAGCATGTGGACAGCGCTCCTACTGGCACGCCACCGAGACACCCAGCATTAAGAATTTGAAATGAACGCGTAACCTACAGCCCTAGTAACCACGTCTGGAGCAACTAACCAAATAAGAGAAGTGATGTTATGTGAGTCCTGATGGCTGAGGCTGAATATTCAGAGGCGCTGTATGTGTTTAGGACACGTGTCAACAAATTGAGCCATCCCTGCAGGTGTAATGGTGCCCATGCATTGTGTCTGCTGGCGGCCCACCAGGCCCTGGCACTGCTTCCGTCCTGGATCCCTGCCCACCCTCCCTGGCCTCCCCTCCAGGAAGCAATTCTTGTTGAGGAGAGAAGGGGCCGGAACAGATTGGATTTCCCTGTCTGACTCCCTGGCAGATGAGAGGGAGAGAGAGAGGGAGAGTGAGAGGAGGGGTTGAGGAAGAGAAAATGGGACCATTGTTCCAATGAACAGTGTTCAAAAGATAAACTGATACCCCCCTATTTGCGGCAGTGTTCAAAAAGCAATAGACTGCACCCCCAGCTCTACTCAAGAGATAGAGTTTCTCAGATTTTGAGTAGGTCTTCATGGTGTGCTGGGAAAATCATGGAAGTGTGCATGTCTTAGTTATCAGATCATTCCCTATGGGCATCACATGGGGATGGGCAATTCTGTCTGGTACATCCATTGTTGCCGGTGTTGTCTTATACATTTTTGTTAAAAAGGCGGCGAGAACTAAGCACTTCTGCCTCCTTTAACTAAATAAGGCCCAAGACAAATGGCATCATTTTGGCATGTGATGCACTCCTGATTAGCGAGATTTATATCAGTGCATTCTTCCTGCTCCTTCTCAGCTTGTCCCATCTTGCCCCAAGGATAAAAAGGACGGGAGCAGCCCATTTATGATCAAGAAATCAGCCTGTAGGCAACCGAGAGATTCAAAACACCAAGAGCTGCAGACAGTACTTGGCAGAAAAGGTTGCATCTAAAATGCTAATAATTACCATCTGTGCTTTGCAGTTTGACTTTAAAATATCTGCGTGTCCGGCTGACTCCAACTTTTCAATAAAACATGTAATGTGGTCAGAGTTTTCAAGAACATCCATTATGAAAATGGCCCACAGTTGCTCCTTGGGAAGTTTGAGTGGATAATGAGCACATAATAGTGCCAGGGATATTCAGGAGCCTTTGACATGGTTGGTTTACTGCCTTTAAGGGAGACTTCAGAGCCACCCACTGCTCATAGTCTAGCATGGTCATGAGAAGCGACTGTGCAAAGGATTTATCCTGTAGGTTTCAAGCTCCTAATAAAACAAGCTTTTTAGACCTTTAAATACTTAAAGCAGAGTCTGTGCTGACAAATAACGTGGACAGCGCGTGCGTGCGTGCACACAGACACACAGACACACACACACACACACCCATACACACCTCAGGATAACGGAATGCAAGGTCTGTTTCAGTTTAGTTGGATGACTCAAAAGCCAAGGCAAACCTTGCTTCATGTCTTTACAGATTCACAATTTGGCAATGTCTCTCCACTGGTCTTCTCTGCTCTTGTTTTACTTGGAGAACAAAAATTGAACCGTGGCAAACCCCCAAAACCCCAAATGCCTTCCATCCGCACTCCTGACCCCACCCGGTGACCGAGACCCCTTCCCTTTGCTCCCAACATCACATCCCCCAGCCCACGCCCGCCCCTTGCCTCCCTTTAGTCTCTCTCTGCTTCAGTGAAAACCAAACAAGCCTGCCATTAAGTTGACTGAAGCACAGGAAGCAGGCCTCCGGCCAGGCAGCCATGTTTACAAGGAGCTAGTCAGGTTTCACCCTCCTTTGAAGTGAGCGCTCATAGGAGAGGTCTGTCACTGGGCCAGCCCAGCTCCACTGACTCACCGCACTCCCACCTTTCAGCCAGGCATAGGGAGAGCAAGCGGTGAGAGCTAGATGTTGGAATTAAGAATGAAGAGACAAGGTAGGATGGGAAAATTTACATGCTCAAAAAATCACCCCTACTCCACCATCAGACACAACTAGTATGTTGTATACACCTATCCGTTTCTTAGACTTGTGGTATCACACCTCAAATTCATTGTATGAAGCACAACCATCTTATACCAATACATTTCCACCCCCAACCCCAAACAAATCCCTACCCAAAGCCTATTTTCATTCTGTTACACACCATGTAGTGATGTCATCTTTCCTTCTTGGGGGAAGGGCAGTGTGGCCTACGTGAGTGGGGCTGTATGAATGCAAAGCCTTGTCAGTTCTAATCAGAAAAAGGCTTGCAAGGAAGCAGAGAGGAAGCAGCCCCCTCCCCCTCTGTGGCTTTTGAAGTTTTATCGTAGGTATGCATGGGCCCCAGTGCCTCTTGTAGGAGTCATGTGAGTTCTCTGGGGGTAACTAGAAGGGGAAGGAGGGGTATGCACTGACAAATTAATTTGCACAAGTTTGAGAGCAGGGGGTTCTTGAGAAGGCCAGGCCATCTCTGATTTGGACTGCTACCACAGAGAGAGGCAGGACACGGTGCAGCCTGAAACCACTTGTTGAGGAAATAAACTTTTGAAGCCCTAGAGGGATTTTAAAAATGCATTGTGTTACAGGACTTTCTTACAAACTCCACAGGTCTGTGCTGTATATACGGTTTAAGGTACCCCCCCACCCCAATCACGAGAAAACGGTAGCACCAATTAAAATTTTAAACATTTAAAATATGTTACTAAAATGCCATGTTAATGCTTGATTCAGTTTAAAGTTCATTCGAAAGGCTGGTCCACTTGCCGTGGTTCAACTTCTTATTCAGAATTCATATCCAGTAAAACCAACATGTTGACCATCTTCTGATGGTGTGTGAGCATATAGAATCAGTCTGCATTGTTCTCAGAACACATGTAGCTTAAATGACCTTTGAGCAGTCAATCACTAGACTGGAGGGGAGTGTGTGTGAGCAAGTTTGGCAGTTTGAAAGAGCAAGACCATTTTGGGCCGTCTGCAACAGATATCTGTCCACTTTTTCTCACGCACATGCACACATAAATCTTCTACATACATCCAATTCTTACAATCCATGTTACCTTATATCCTCTGAGTCATATTTCTATGAGTTGGTTTCCTTTTCTTTTGTGTGACCGTGTTAGTGTCACATTGGCAGTCTTTTGGCAAAACGTATGCTGCTCCAGGAATGTAGACCCCAACTCTGAGCTTCACTTAGTCCAAGTAAGTTAACAGACAAAATAATGACAGACAGGCTGAGAGAGACACACAGACAGGAGCAGAGAAATGCATGCACATATGAAAAGCTTCCCAGCACCTAAATGAAGTTAAGAAGAGAATGGGCCATTGTATCAAAGCAAGCCTGTGAAATTACCAGTCCCCAAGAAATACATTAAAGAGGAAATGATCCACCACCTCGAACACAAATGGAGGAATTTAGAAACAGAGCACAAGGATAGTATTTGCAGATGGCAGGTCTAAACCCAAAAAGATCCAAGCACCTGGTGACAGGGTCCTCATCCAGATTACTGACTGCATTACGGTGTAAGATAATGGGGAGGAATACCTCATCACTCAAAGGACAGTTTAGGAATACATGTTGACCGCGTTCAACTGTTTTCTGTTGTTTAGTATACTGCCCTTTTTTACAAGATGTTTTAATAAAAATAACATAATTATTAAAATGACCCTTTTGTTTGAAGTTAGGGGAAATGACACAAGCACAGAATAACTCTAGAAGTACTGACCATGAGACTATGCTTAACATTTAATATATTGCAGTGGCATATAACATTAACATTTTAAATAAGAATGGGCACAGAATACATGCATACACACGGAATTCTGACAAAGGGATTTCAGAAATTGGACACTTGTATAAATGGGAAGATAATTCCAGACTGGCAAGGTCAATTATGGGATATACAAAGGCCAGATGTAAATGAACCAAAACAGGAAAAAAGGATTACAAATGGAAGTGTGCTCAGCCAAACAGTTCCCCCGATCCCTATTACGGTTTCCCAAAAAACAAATGTCTTCCAAAAGTCTCAAATCATGTGCCTTCCATTTATTTTTGTTTCTACCTCTGTCATATGAACTATGTTTACCCATTAAAACCGCCAGTTTCACACCAGTATTTAATTCAAAGAAGCAGTTTCTATATTAAAAAACACTGATTTGTGTGAGGTGAAAATAATCAAATGTTCTTTCATTACTATAACTCTCATTATTTTTCTAGTATCAAAGTGTTAGAAACATTTGTCTGGAGACAGCAAAATAAAATTGCCATGGATGAAAATGAGGATTCCAAGGTACACCCTCAGAAACAGCAGTCATTCTTATGAGTTTTGCTTTCTTCTCTTTTCTGAGTAAAGGGCCAAACAGAAATAATGTACATCTAAAGATGTCCTTTAATATGCAACAGTCTCCTTTATATTGTACATCAGGGAAAAATTATTTAGTCGAAAGATGGAGTTCAGTTGTGCAGCATCATTGACTTGTAAAAAAAAAAATCGCCATTGATAAAAGTTTAATGGCTCCATTAAAAAGAACACCGCTTGTCAGGCTAGGCGGCTATTGGAGGAAATGTATATCTCCTTTCTTTAAATACAAATATATAAATTATATTCATGTATATTTTTGTACAAATGCTATTTACAGTACATTTAATTACACCCAAACACAAGTTAACAGACCTACAATAAGTCTTTTGGTCTCCCCCAGCCTCTTTTTTTTTTTTTAACAGTCTCCTGCTGGTCTCTTGCCCTGAGAGCTTTTTACTTTTGGTTAATGAAAAAGAGGGCACAATGTGGGGAGCAGAGGGCTTCTGTGCACGAGCTTATTTGTTTAAACACACACTTTAGGCAAGTCCCACCAGCGGCACGCGCTTTCCGCCTAATTTTCTTAAAATGTTGCGCAGACTATCGCAGATGGACGCTGCTGATTGTTCCACCAAACTACATAATGCCTCACCGTGTTTACTGTTTGTAAGTCTGGTATAGAATTTGCTTCATGACTGCAAGGTCTTGCCGGACCAGATCCAAAACCCAGAAGTGATGCCAACGATCAGAGTGTTGAGGTGTTTAATCATGTAAACGGTGAAGTCGGGGGTGCGCTGGGTGTATTGCGGCGGACAGGGGAAGGCCAGCCCTTTGCAGTTCTGGCTAATCCAGCTACGCTCCAGTGCTTTCGCCCGGAAGGCCTGCTCATAGAAGCATGACGATGGTGGCGGGCACGCGGTACAGGACGCTGAACACGCCAATCCACCATCAGCTCTTCCAGCTTCCGTCTTAGTTCCATCGTGCTTCATGATCCCGGATGCGGAAGAGGGATACGAAGGCAGCCAGGGAGGAATGATGTGCCAATGAACAAGTAGACGAAGAGGGGCGCCAGAACAAAGCCCCGTAAGGGGTCCAGGTTGTTGAGTCCGGCCAAGCAGACACCGCTCAGCATGTCTCCGTCTATCTGACCCATGGCTAGGATGCTGATGGTTTTGACTGCAGGCACGGCCCACGCCGCCAGGTGGAAGTACTGCGAGTTTGGATTCAATGGCCTCGTGACTCCCACTTCATGCCTGCTGCCAGGAACCAGTAAGCGAGTATGACCCACCATATGGAGCTGGGCCATGCTGAAGAAATAGAGCATCAGGGAAACAGAATGGTGCAGCCCTCTTTCTTAGTGCTGCACAACCGTTTGTATCCGCCGGGGTGAAACTCGTTACAGACGACCTTGTCACCCAAGATGAAGCCAGCAATGTATGCGATGGAAACCATGGTGTAGCAGCCTGACATGAATATTATGGGCCTCTCGGGTACTTGAAGGGCTGCATGTCAGCCAGATACGTTGTTACAGTGAACAGAGTTGAGGCACAGCACAGGGAAGACCATATCAGAATCCATATCGTGCAAACTTGATTTCCTTTGATTGAAAAACATACACCCCCACTACTCCTGTAGGCTCGCAGGGGGCAGCGCAACCGACTCTCCCAAAAACTTATAGTTTAAGTAAGGGGGCACCAAGGAGCACTGCGTGGGCAACGGAAAGGTCTGTCTGAACTGGAGTATATGTGAATCCAGGAGTTCCTGCAGGCTGGTATATGCATTGGCGGTGTGGTCACAGGCACACCACTCTCCGAATCATTTTGTCCCACACAAATATGTCCATCTCCCAGGACAGGAAAGTTCTCGCACCTTAGCCTTTCTGGCCACTGGAAACCAAATTTATTCATCAGGGCCTCACAGCCTTGCTTAGCCCGTTCACAGATAGAACGACATGGGGAATAGCTTTTTCCAAGACAGTGCAAACTGGAGCATACATGGAACATAAGAAAAATTTAAGATCCGTGAGCACTGTACCTTCACCAAAGGATAAAACTGATGCACCTCCAAAACCAGCATCCTCTTGATTATAATGCCCTACCAAATTAGGGCATGATGGTCTGATTATAAGCAATATCTGTGCATAACGGATGGAAATCATTGACAGAAACCATGGTCCAGGATTGCTATTCCATTATCACCCTGGTACTGCGCAGACACCAGCATCAAGCAGGACGGCAGCAATAGCGCGAGAAAAGCACGCATCCCAAGTAAATCCATTTCTCCTCAAATCTTTTGTTCACGTGTCTTCTCGCCTGTTAGTCTAAAGAAATAAAACCGGCAAGCACTGCGAAGTTCGTATTCAATCCCGTAGCATTAGCATGCGTCTGGACAAATTTAAATCTTCTTAAATCAATCAAAGCTGCAGGAGTAGCACTCCACATACAACTGTTGCTCTCCTAAAGGGACTGCATGACTTTTTCCTTTGTGCGACTTGCAGCGTCCAATCAGACAGTTTCAAGTTCCCCTTGCCCCAAAGACTTTCTCTGGAATCAGAGAACGAGAAGCGGGGAGTAAAGGAGTCTTGAAAACCGCCTTTCCACCCAAAGCCCCTTCCCAAAAGGTACTCCTGACCAATCGTATCACAGATAAGGGCAGGACAGGATCGGTCAACCACAATACAAAGATGAGTTTCCTTAAACTCTAACTTTTTGTACTTTTAAAGAGACATGGACCGTTATGCTTTGTCTTGAGGCACGTGCATCCGGAATATATAAACTATGATCCAAGAAAAAAAAACATTGAAGTAATAAACCTCGTGAACACTAAAAAGCCACGTCTTAAGTCATCGAACCAAAAAAAAGAAGAGAATAACATGATAGCCAAGCTCATTTATTTTAGTAGGCATTACTAGGCTACTAGTCATCATTTACTATCATCCCCTTTATTTTCGGCTTCTAATCACTTGCAACAGAATCAGATTTAAGCTCATATATAATAGCGAGATCGAGGTAATAGCCAGACCTGTTGCATGTTTTTGTTGTGATTTACACGCGTGCGCATGCACGCACACACACGCACGCACACACACACACACGAGCAAGACTTCACCTTGCATGATTCCCTCATGGCAGAAGGACTGTGAGTGTTCCTGCAACCTCAGAACATCATGTAATGTATGAATCATTGGCACGGGATGGCCACTTTATGCCATGAGACACACAATAGTTAGCATTCTTAATAGGAAGTTCAACGTATACCTGCCATGACTTAGTTCCTGATTTCGTTCATGGCTCTGTAAGCACTGTATCTGCCAGACTGTCTGCTAAACAATAAATCATTTAGAATTTTCATGTTCCCAGACGAATAGGAAAATAAATACTATTCTTCCCTTTTAAAAGGGGAATTTCGAAATACGAATGCAGTTTAGAATTTAACTGATTATTTTATAAATAACATTATTACAATACATTTTATTATGTATAATGATACGGTTTCTGAAATACAATGAAACAGTTGTACCTGAATTTATTGTATTAGTTTGCTATAAGGACACATTTTTTAATATGGTTGCTAATTGTTGGTTATTTGTGCATATCTGACTAAAAAATTGCCACCAATTTGCTTGTTCTAATAATTTGCATCTATTATCAGTTTTAATCACTATCCCTGCTGTAGCTTGGTCCCCTTTTGATTCTCAACAAGCTAAATATCACAAAAATTTAAGGAACAGCAGCATTTTTTAAATGAGTGATTTACGGTGAGATTACACTCACATGTTCAGGTAATGTTTTATTAACGTAAATTAATTAATTTGAATTAATTAGTTGTGCTAATAGAAAAAGTTAATAAAGACAAAGGGCCTGATTTACTAAGACCTTTGGTGTGTGCAAACCGATTGCTTACACGTAAAACTAATAACACAACCAATGATTGGTGCAAACAAATACCAAGACCAATCATTGAATGAGTTATTGGTTTTGCATGTGCTAAAATGTTTTGCACAAAGGTAAAGGTCTTAGTAAATCAAGCACAAGCTGCATAAAACAAAAAAGATGTTGGAAATAATATGTGAAAATTTACAAAAACTACTAAACAAAAACTAGAATATGAACAAAATCTAAATTTTAAGGTGCCTAAATGGGCATAAAGAGTTTAAATAAGTAAACATTGATATGGCAGCTGTAGTAGCATTACATGTAGCATAGACCATAAGGTTGGTTTAGAAAATGTGAGGGGTGATAAGCCTACAGGAGTGGAGTAATTTTATTGATGAAGTAGTAAGTGATTTTTCAAGATTGAGTGTTAAGATCTGGGAAAGCATGAGGGGTTTCTTCTTGTTCATTGTCTTTGTTAAATTTTGGCCATTGTGATGAAAATGTAGAGCTTGAATTTTTTCAAGGGAGTTTGATTACGCGTAGAGGTAGATTTAAGTGTAGATTGTGGGTCAGATCCCCAGAATGTAGGATCACTTTTTAGTGATCTTTGACCAGCAATGGTTAACACGTGGATAAAGCCATAAGGTATGAAAGTAGCTCTCAGTGCTATTGGGGCACTAGTTGTACAACTGTCCATAGTTTGGTAACGTAAATATTATGGTGTAGTGACTAACTACAACAATATATCGCCACCCTGTGGCTAAAAAATGTACAGTTTCAGTATGTCCAGACGAAAAACTTCAGCTCCCACAAATCCTCTAAATGACGCCTAATCTCGCTGCAGGAAAGCGCATGTTTTGAGAAGAAGAGTGGCGTAAACTAGAAAGTAGCGTGTGGTTGAAAACAAAGTAATACTACAGTCTATAGTTATCTTGCTAAGTTACAAACGTACTTACAACGTAAAATGGTTCCAAGCATGGAAGATCACAGGATTTAGTAATTTTAAGAATTTCCATTTTGTCGGAACTAAAGGCAGCAAACAGAAAAGGTAGCGTTAGCTTCGTTCTAGCACAAATACTGCTTGGTTGTTGAGTTACGCAGAAGCATGCAGCTGCTAAATATTTAGCTAATGCTGCATCTAGCTAGCTTGCTAAATATTGTGCGGCACTTGTCCGTGTCGATGATTTATCATATACATTGTTTTGCGGATAACTTCAGGTTTAATAAATGTTAAATAAATTTTTTACGATTTGTAAAGTTTACAGGTTGCGATTTAGTGACGGGGCTAAGATGAGTCTAACGTTAATTCAAGATAGTTACCAATAACAGTTACCACTGAGCGAGACTAAATTTCAAACGTGTCTTTCTGAAAGTGTTTATGCCAGGTAAGGTTTGAATCTTCTCATGTTTCTTCTATATTGATGGTCTGATTGTTTAATCTTCACACAGCTTTCCTGTCTACAGCCCAGCAGCATGTCAGAGGCCTTGCTGGAGCAGTGAAAAAAATTGGAGGCAGAGGTGGTGAGGCTGAAGACACAGCTGAGAGAGAAGGAAGTGCCTGATGCTGACCTCAAGGTGGCCGAACCCATTGTTGAGGGGGACGGTCAGAGGAATGAAGGGAGGAAGAAAGGGAAAAGGGAGCCAGGGACGGGTCTTTGATTTTCTGTCCACCCCAGGCGCCCACGTGGCCTTGCGACTGGCATACCAGGCTGGGGGCTACTGGAGCTTTGCTGTTCAGGGAGAATGCAGACAACACGGGTGGAGGCCAGGCTGTTCAAGCTCTGAAGACCAGGCTCATACAGGACGCCAGAGCTCCAATTACCACCGATGTGGCCGCACAGACAAGGGGACAGCCTTCTCCCAGGTCACACCCTTCACTGCCTGCTGGTTGTACACCTATCTACATCACAAAATATAGGCATAAAGCTAGGCAGTGAGACAATAAAGAAGACAATGATGGAACTGATTGATTAAGGAGGACCCAGAAATGAACAGCATAAGTTTTGAGTTTTGTTGAGTCAAACCTGATGAACAGTTCTTAATCTTAATGTGCACCCATACCTCTGACTTCATTATGAGATTTATATTTCAGCACTAGGTAATTTTGCAAAGTCTGTTCACTCCTGGCTCTGGTGTAACTGTATGTGTTTTTAGGTGATCTCCATCGATTTGGCGCCTCCACTCAGTTTGGTGGGGGGCTGGGTGTTACCCTCCCAGCTCAGGCTGAAGGGAAAGGAAAACCAGATGCCACAGAGCTTCCTTTACGCCAAAATGCTGAATCGCGTACTGCCCCAGGACATAAGGGTTTTAGACTGGTCGGCTGTGGAAATGGGCTTCAGTGCTCGCTTTGACTGTCAGTCCCGAACATACCGCTACTACTTCCCCACGGAGACCTGGATGTGGAGCTGATGGGAAGCTGCTAAACGGTAAGGGGGCGTGTGAGGTGCTCCATCACAGACATCATAAAGCGCTCCTGTCTTTAACCATGTCTGTGTGTGCTCTTCCATATGGAATCATTCGTCCTCTCTGAGGTGTGAAAAACAGGCTCAATGTTGTCAGTCTAGCTTTAAACTAAACAGGACAGAAGAATAGTAAGCATGGTTATCTTGTGTTTTCAGCTGCATGGCTTTGAAGTGAAAAGATAACTGAAGGTGGATAGCTTGCGGCTGAATAAGTCAGCAGTTCAAACTCGCATTTCCTCTGGTGCTCTACAGATATGAAGGCACCCATGACTTCAGGAACTTGTGCAAGATGGATGGTGGCAACGGGTCCTGCAGTTCCAACGGACCATCCTGTCTGCCACCATCCAGCCAGCTCAATCACCAAGTCACCTCCCCTGATCCCTACAACCTCTTTTGTATTTTGAAATAAAGGGACTGGCTTTTTCTGTATCACCAGGTTAGAAAATTCACTGCTTGTTGAAGATTACAAATCTCATCATATCCAATAGTTAATGTCTACTATGATCTACAGTGCTGCATGATGGCTGTCCTGCTCCTTATTGGACAGAAGCTGGAGACTCCAGAGTTGATTGATCAGTTATTGGATGTTCAGAACAATCCCAGGAAACCTCAGTACAGGTGAATGCAGTGTGGTCAGCCAGAGATGCCTTCCTCATGGAAACAATCTAAACCTGAGCATTAATTTCACCTGAGTGCTATTGATATCAACACAATTTTTTGGTATTCATTCATGTCAGTACACTCATTTATCAAGGCATTCTAAGTCACATTCACATGAAACCTTTTTGCTTGACAACCATAGTAACTAACCATACTTGTTACTGTGTACCTGTTCACACACAAGGTGCTGTGTCTGAACTTTTATAGAAAGGAAGTGCCCAATGATCTGTGTGCTCCCATTAAAGAGTTAATTGTGTCCTGTACCTGTCAGCATGGCGGTGGACTACCCCCTGGTGCTGTATGACTGCTACTTTGAGGGGCTGCAGGCAAAGTGAACTGGGAGGAGGTCAGTAAGTCCTGGGCCACTCTGCAGCACCACTGACGCAGACAGCGGCCAAGACCAGGCCCTCCATGGATGATCCAAGGCCTACAAAATTCAGGTCTGTCCAGTCTGGAGCTTGCATCTATGCTGCTGCATCTGCACTTACCCATTTGCTGAGAAAACAAGACACTCCATACATTTCTTGTAAAGAAGTAGTTTGGTTTTGTGAATGTTTGCAATTGCCATATACAGTCATGTGAAAAGTAAGTACACCCTCAAACGGTAGTCAGTTTTTTCTGGACACAAGTTTATTTAATTTTAATTTTAACCATATTGATTGATTAAGGTAAACTTATTCAACAAAATTCCTCATGAGGAAAAAGTAAGTAGACCTCTACTTTTACTATCAAATTTGATTAAATTGCTGGCTAAATGGCAGTAAGTCATCAAGGGTCTGTGGTATCAAATAACTGGCATGCAATTTTATTCCAATTATACTAGCCTAACTATAATGTAAAGTGCATGTTTTTAGAATGTTTTCTGTAATCCCAGCTGGTTATTGCGGTTAGCCCCTGTCTAGCACCACCTTTTTTGAACAGAAGCCCAAAATAAAATGGTTACTGTTCTTGAACCCCTTTGACTACAGGCATAATCCTGGTCACTTCTGTAAGGTAACCCTTGAGGAGTCTATTTTCCAATAGTCAGAATTACTCCAATTATTAAAGTAACATGCTCAAACACAGTGGAAGGGAAATGTTTTATCACCTAAAAGATTTATATTTTTTTCATGGATAAGGATACCGACTTTACCGTTATTTGTGGTAGTGGGAACACAGAGCGTCATTTGTGTCATGTTACAAAATAAGGAACCGTTGTCGCTATAACATTGGGATTGTAAAATGGTTATAGAGTTAAAATGCAATGAATGCAAATAAAGTAATTACTTCCGCCCAAATACGCTAGTTAGGGGGTTAATGTAACTACGTTAAGCAGTGAGCTAAACAAAGCAGTTTTATTTTGCACAAACATTATTACTTTTGGTTAGGCACATGGTAGTGCCATTCTTTATGATGTGTATCTACGTACCTGAGTATGAAGCATGCAGCTACCCTGGCTGGAACAGAAGGAGGGGGAAAACTGCTCCACTTTTAACTGTGTGTGCTATGTCTGTTCTTTTTTCACAGGTGAGCCTTCTCTTCCTTGCTGGCTATTGGAAGGAACCAGACAGCGAACTACCGCCCCTCCTTGAACGCCCTCGCCAAGTAGAGCCTGGAGTCCAGAATAGAACACTTTGTAAAGAGAGGCCGACTTGAGCGAAGATGGCGAGAATGGGATGGGCTGATGCACAGGGGCAAGAGGTCAAACACCAACACAGCCCCTCGAGTCATCCCAGCAGCTCTCTTCCTCCGACCACACCAGTCAAGGACTAGATTTGATGTGACATGGAGTCATTTATTCCTTTGTAACTTAATATTACTTTTGATTTATTTCCTTTATATTAAACAATGGTTTGATTTGAGAACTGAGCAAACTATTTGAATGCACATAATTCTGTATGATATATATAAGCCAGAATTTAATTTATTTATGGAGATTCGGTTTCAGACTGTAGGTCGAGGTGAAGCCAAAAGTGCATTGTGAGTGACTAATGTCACAAGATATGACAGTAATTTGATTGTTGCAGTAATAAAACGCGATACCTTTAAATGCTGTCGCTAAAATTCAATTGAAAAGCTATTTGAAAAGCACAAGAGGTTAATGGCAAGGCAGCCTACATCATGAAAGCCACACCAACATCAAGGAGCATCTACACTGCCTGGCCAAAAAAAAAGTCGCACACTCTAATATTTTGTTGGACCGCCTTTAGCTTTGATTACGGCGCGCATTTGTCGTGGCATTGTTTCGACAACCTTATGCAACGTCACAACATTTATTTCCATCCAGAGTTGCATTAATTTTTGGCCGAGATCTTGTATTGATGACGGGAGAGTCAAACCACTCCGTAAAGTCTTCTCCAGCACATCCCAAAGACTTTCAATGGGGTTAAGGTCAGGACTCTGGTGGCCAATTCATGTGTGAAAATGATTCCTCATGCTCCCTGAACCACTCTTTCACAATTTGAGCCCGATGAATCTTGGCATTGTCGTCCTGGAATATGCCCATTGATGGGATAACCTGGTCATTCAGTACATTCAGGTACTCAGCTGACTTCATTTTATTGCTGCATAACGTTGCTGAGCCTAGACCTGACCAATTGAAGCAACCCCAGATCATAACACTGCCTCCAGAGGCTTGTACAGTGGGCACTATGCATGACGGGTGCAACGGCGACTTTTTTTGGCCAGGCAGTGTAATTAATGCAGCTAATTGCATATTGGGAAATGATACTCCAATAACACTGACCTCTGATGGAAACTGAGTAAATGAGTATATGACCAGGGCCCCATTTCTCAAAAGCATCTTAGAGTTAAGAACATCTTGGTGTTACATTACATAAAAAAGATAATAAAAAATAGATGGAGAAAGGCAAAAAAACAGACGAAAAACAAACAATGAAAGTAATATGAAAAAATGTGACGAGGATGATCTTTATCTAAGATCCTTTTTGGGAAACGGACTCAGTTTACTATAATAATGGCACTGTGAGGTCTGTATAGTATTAGAAAAGGCTGCAATGGGACAGTTGGTGTACAGTTAGCCACTACACATCAGCATTACAATGATTTTTGTATTTGGCAAGAAATGTGCTCAACTCCAAAATCTGTGTGAAATATTGGATGCTGGGTCCCAGGAAAATATGCAAAAGGAAAATGGACAGCCCATGCATTAGAATACTTCAAAGTTTGACTTTGAGCACAAGCACAGTGTGTACAAAGGCTTCAGAAATTGCTTCAGTGCTGGACTGTATCAAAAGAAAGTATGAAAAACATCAATAATTACTGAAATGTATGTGCATTACCGCATTTTTTTCTTCCATTGATTACCATTTTCATTATAATGGAATCAATAGTTTTTATAAGTATTATGGTGATGAAACCTATAATTTAGTTATAGAATAACAGGTGAAATCAGTGGGAGTTTAATTGCTGAAAGTATGGAAACCTGGTCACTGTATTAAAAAAATAACATGAAGAATAGGGTTAAAAATTCAGTTCAAAATGGTGAAATTTAAACGAGTCTGTTTTTTTCAATCTGTTTCGAGAAGTAAAAAATAAATAAACTTTTCAGCACTCCAAATGTCCGTCTGTTGCAGTGCGTGTTTTCGATTTAATAACAATTCAGGTGTTGTTATATGCACAGTATAGGCAGTGTTGTAAAGTAACGAATTACAAATACTTCGTTACTGTACAGTACAGTCTTTTGACGACTTTGTACTTTACTTTATTTTTCTGTTTACTTTCACTTTTACTTCACTTTCAAAATAAAATGGATACTTTTACTCCCGCTACAATTTCCAAGACTTCTGGGTTCGTTAATCAGTGAAAAAATGACGCCGAATGGAAAATAACAGCGCACCAGCTAGTCACATGACTAGCCTACTATCGATCCGTACTTGATTTAAGTAATACTACACCCAAACCAAAAGTGATCAAACTAAATATCGAATAGACCCGCCATTATGTCAAATGCCCATGGCTGAATTTTTTAGAGCACCCCTGGTAAAAAATTAACTCGGCGCCGATGATCTGAACAAATAGTCGGCTTTGTTTTTGTTTCTGATCGACTGATATAAATTAATACTCCACAATAAAAAAGCAACGCAACGAACCATTCATGATTATAACGAGAAGTATTTCACATTGCCTGGAAAGATAGCCTTCTTCATTATAATTTGGCCCCTCATCTGCTATATTCCTATATATTTGAATAAATATAACCAAAGATTTCTCATAATCAGAAATTAGCCCAATACAACTATGGTAGTAATGATTTCATAAATGTTTTTTCATGCAAAAATCGAGACTTGCAGTTTCCCCCTAAATTTTACAGATATCAATTAGCCTACTATCACATCATTTGCACTTACTGTATGTAGGACCATCATTTTTGTGATTTGTGTACCCAGATACTTTTTCCTGTGCCAACAAGCTTCCACTCTTACCATGTGTTATACAATTAATAGAAATGTCTCCAAACCTCAGATTCTGTTTACTTGATTATAGGTTATCCATTCCATTGTCATGTATGAAGCCAAGTATTTAGTCAAAGGCAATTTATAGACAGAATTTGAACATAGAATCCACCTCTTTCCAGAGTTCCTCAATTGTACTACATTCCCAAATACAATGAATCAGTGTCCCTCTTGATTCATTACATTTGATGTGAGTTTCTGGGTATCTTGAATTTGAGTTGTGTGCACATCATCCAATTATACTGTAATATCTTCAAATGCATATTGACTGTTTGCATCTGGGCAAGTGCATGTCTTGCTCCAGTCAAGTAATGGAATATATTTCTTTAAAATCTTCCTTTGATGAGTTTAGTTTGATTCTGAGGACTGACAAGAACCAGACACAAACAGATCGAATGCAAGAGAGATCAAACTTTTGCCATAGCAGCAGCCAACCACCTTCTTCAAAGTGGACAGAAGGCAAGACTAGAGATAAATCTTCTGAGCTGCAAGTATTTAAAGAAGCGCTTTCTGGAATATCACATTGCGGACAGCTCTTCAACTGACATTAGTTTTAGAATTGAATTGCAATATCTGCACCTCCTTTTAGTAGGTTATTCAATATACTCCTATCATTGTGAAACCATGCCTCCCTTGAATAAAACCATTTTTGGCCACTATCCCAGGACGTAGGCCCAAGTCTAACCTCCTTGCTAAAACTACACATTTAACTGAATTTAAAAGGCTGTGTCTCATTGGAGGAACGTGATCAGGGACTCTCAGTAAAGTGGTGAAGACCACCATAGTGAAATGACTCCTGAAAACATTTTAAAAAAAAAAAGAGGATTACATAATTTATACTTGCGTTTATACATATACATCTATGGGGTGACCATCTAGCCCGGCTGTTTTCCCAGCCTCGTTGAATCAATTGCTTGCAAACTGTCAACTCCCCAAAAAGTATATTACTTGACTCTTCGGAAATATCAAAGCTATCTAGAAAAAGCGTGTCTGGATATCTAGATTGCTCCATTAGTCCCAATACAAAGAGCCGCGTTAGTCATGAAAACAAAGCATCATACCAGTACTAACGTTATCTGTCTGATATGCTTTTTAATTGCAACTATGGTCGTGATTTCACCTGCAGTGTCCAACAAAAAGACAATGAATATAAACAAAACATAAAATTTTATCTTAATTCTGAAGAGATGTTGATAGTTCACTTTGGCAACAGGACATTGGGGAGGGAGAGACCATAGTCTCTCAAGCAGTGACTTACAGGTACAAACACTCGTTATATCTGATATAAAAGATTTTTTGTTTTTATTTGCACATAACTGATAGGAAAGATGAAAACCCTTGAAACCATAAAATTGCAAAGACTTTATTCATTGAAACCTTCCTTAAAATGTTCACCCTATCACTTTAATAACGGTTCCAAAATGCAATTTGTTCTTTCAAGGAAGACTACGTTAACCCCCATTCAAATTATGAGTTTCCTTCTGCACCTGAGAACATGTTAATGTTTGGAACTTTCTCCTTTCTAGACTATACACATCTTTGAACAGAACTTCCAAAATTAATGAAGAGTCAACTCTCCAACAAAATTGTGATATCAAACAGACATGAATGTAGCATACTGAAACTGAACTGGTGTTTTTCAAGCTGTGTGTGTGAAAACCAGTTTACTGTCCTGGTTGCTCCCAGATGTGTGTAGCAGCTTGACTCTTCGATGCAACTTCACACAAGCAAATTCAATTGACTAAATGCTTCAACTATAATGCCTAAAATGCCTATTGGATCCATTTGTATAGATATCCTCCATGTAAAACAAGCAGGATATACATTTCTTTGGGCTGTACTGTATTCATCATGCTCCAATACATCTACAGTCAGATGTTACACACTGACGGAAGTTAAAAACTTGTAGCTGCATTTACATCTCAACCTATAATGAAATTACTTTATTAAACCTGTAACGACCTAAATGAGAGCTTAGGCGAGTTGTGCTCTACACAGGTAACAGACATACCTGTTCTGGTAAAGACCAGAGTATGCAAGCAAAACAATTGGCAAAGTATGTTTGTTCAGCAGAGTACTTGCTTTCAACAGGTGAAAAACTGTACACCAATTCACTTGATTTCCAAATCAAAAATCAGCACTGCATGATTTGACCATACTGCACTCATCATATTCGATTAAAAACATTTAGGATTTTGTAAAAAATAATTATGA
>JAINUG010001576.1:0-20098 GCA_029706075.1 Aldrovandia affinis
CATACCACTGCTCCCAATGTGGGAAGAGTTTCAGTCAAGTTAGTAACCTGAAAAGACACCAGCGAGTCCATACAGGGGAGCGTACACACTGCTCCCAATGTGGGAAGAGTTTCAGTGAAGTTAGTAACCTGAGAAGACACCAGCGAATCCATACAGGGGAGCGTCCGTACCACTGCTCCCAGTGTGGGAAGAGTTTCAGTGAAGTTAGTTCCCTGAAAAAACACCAGCGAATCCATATAGGGCAGCATCCACACTGCTTCTAATGTGGGAAGAGTTTCATTCAAGCAAGTCATCTGAAGGTACACCAATCAATTCACTCAGTATAAAAGCTCCACCCACCTGTACTCACATCACTGAAGTACCTTTCAGGGAAAAGTGTGGATGGAGTTCGAGTTCGAGAGGCCAGAATATGCTGGAACTGTGTTTGGTGTATTTGGAAAACATTTTGGATTGCAATTTGGCTTGTTTGTTTGGCCTGGTAACCATCCTAGCTGGCCAGTGATGGTGAGAGCTGACACAAACTTCCTGAACTTGAATTTGGGGCATTTGAAAAAGGGAACTTGAATTTCTAAGATTTGTATTTTGGGAAACATTTTTGAGATGTGTATTTTCAGTACCTCTATTTTTTGAAAATGATTTTTAAACATTTGAATTTACAGTTAATAAATAAATTGTTGGCACTAAATTTCTTCCATATCCTGAACAATGAAAATCATCATCGAATAGGATGATGTTTGGGTGAAACCAGGTGGAAGTTGGATTTTGAGTTTCTCCCTGAAGGGGGTCTCAGGAGGATGGAGTAGCAGTGGGAGTGTACAACACTGTTTGCCAAATCTTATTTGATGATTGAAGGGTAATGTGGAATGCGGGTGGTTTAGTGAATTAGTCGATAAGCGAGGAGCCGCCCCATACCGATATTTTAAGCATACTGAACTGTGTCAACTGTCTTTAGATGTTGTTTTAATGTCACCTTTGCACCATTTGTAACATTTTTAGTATATTTTTAAATGTTTATACAGTAGTGTACTGTATACTGTAATAAACAGAATAGAGGAAATCGGCTCTAATATATATTACTTAGGTTTGCATACTGTAAATTCAGGTAAGCGTTTTTATTTATTCTGAATAAAGAAAAGGTCTAAAGGAAACTCCAACTTGGTAACTTTTTTTTAATTTGCATAACTCTTACATAATACAGAACATAAAAATACAATCAGCGAAAATGTATAGACGAAATATGTAGTCTTGGAGATTGCGAACGCTAGTGTAGTGAATACTGACCGACTGCGGGAACAAGACTGAGAATGAGAAAGGGTGATGCGAGATGAGATGCTTGACGCTGAGACGCCGCGCTGCCGTTCCCACGACCAAAGTTCTCGTACAGCGTACAATACCGACTGATTGGAGAGCTGGTTGTAAGTCCGCGCGGTCGTTAAACAGGTAGGTTGTTAAGTGAGGAGTACCTGTATAAATAAAAGGTGACTATATTAATGTTATATAATGCCCTTGTCAGACCTCACTTAGAGTACTGTGTGCCGTTCTGGCCACCACACTACAAGAAAGCTGTACAAGCTCTTGGGCAACTAAATTGGTACCTGGTATGAAAGGTACAAGTTGTGAGGAAAGACTTAAGACACTCAATCTATTCAAGCTCAGCAAACACTCAAGCTTGGGAGACTTAGGAGGGATTTGATTGATGTGTTTAAATTCGTAAAAGGGATTAACAAAGAGAAATACCAAAGATTTCCAATTCAGTTGGCAGAACAAGAGGCCACAGGTGGAAATTGGTTAAAGGCAAATTCTGTACGGATATTAGGACGTTTTTCTTTACCCAGAGATTGTCAATGCCTGGATCAGCTTGCTAGGTCAGGTAGTTGAGGCAGAAACAATTGGACTATTCAAGTTCAGGCTAGATGCAGTACTAGATACTCTGTAGATTAGGACATGACGAGCCTAGATGGGTTCTTCTGTTCTAATTTCATTATTTCTTAATCTCCAGGCAGCCAGTCTTTTCTGTATGGAATCACTGGGGTATGCAATTTGTCAGTAATTGTGGCTATGTCAAGAAACATAAGCCAATATATTTAGTCTAATTCATGTGAAAAGTTAGTACATATGTGCACGTCTGACCATGAATAAATGGTGCTTTTCTATGCAGTGTTTCAACCCCTCTTCTTGACTCTGTAACACTTTAAATCCGCAGGCCATTTTTCCTTGTGACGTATGAAACTACTGGAGCCGATGTGTACAGCCTGCTGTGTGACCTTGTCCATTTGTCTCTCAGATTCAGACACTGTGGTACATTGCACCCCGGACCCAGGTCCCAAACATCAAGTTCTCTGAATTCTACACTAACAGGGCCAGATGCATGTTCCAAGATGAATGTCCCTAAAAAGGAAATAAAAAGCACAATTTAGATTTATCAGATAACGGACTGCTCAGGTCTGCATCTGCACAGTGTCAGCATACCCCCTGCCCCAGTGGCAGAATAATGAGTAACCACTATGTCTATTTTAAGAAGGCATCTACTTTGTTTACACACCTGTACAGTGTTATTAAGAAGTAGTTGAAGTCTCCCCCTTTCTCTGGGGCTAGCAGTGTGTACACTGATCTCCCTGTGGGCAGTGAGGGTTGATTGCATCTGCTTCCACTCGAGTATCTCACATATACAGTGTTGGTCCTGACCGATTGCGGAAGGTCGTTCCACCACCGAGGGGTCAGGACAGAGAAGAGGCGAGACCGCGAGGAGCGGCTGCCGAGCGCCTGGATGGATGGGGCAGTCAGTTTGCCAGAGGAGGCGGAGCGGAGGGGTCTGGCTGGGGTGTAGGGTGTGATAAGTGTCGAGGTAAGGGGGGGAAATAAAAATAAATATAAAAATAAGTCTTCAAATGAGCCGCTAATACAACTGTGGTCTTTTCTTCATCCTCGCAATTGTCTCAATGACACTGTCGAAGTCAATCCTTTTGCTTACTTCTGTCTCGATAAAAAGCGATGCCAGATTGGAGAGACGCATCTCATGCATTGAAGAACGCAGGTATGTCTTAGTAAAAATCCCATATAAAGTTGAAATATTTGGGGAAGTTCGGTGCATGGCATTGGCGATAAGGAAAGACTTAATTTGACCAGTTAAAAGCTGCTGACAGTAGGCCTAATAGTTTTTAAAAGGAACAGAAGTTGCAGCCGCACAAGAACGTTTCCTCTTTTCGCATTGCAGCGCCCGATTTAGTTTGTTTAATGGGGAAATTATTGCTTAAATAATATCCTATATTGAAATAACAAAAATGATATATAAGGTGGATTAACACACCAGGGTAGTTCATTAGGACTGTGTATTAGGGGTCCACATTCTGTGGCTACTATTATTATTTTATTCTTACTCATATTTGTTAAAAATACTCTTGTCATCTTACGTCATTCTCATTTCAGCAGGAATAGAGGCAGTTGGTGCCCTCGCGCAGAGAAGGCCGTTCGCCGGAGTCTCATTTCCACAGAAGGACGGAAGGAGATAAAACACATTTGTAAGTTGATCATTTATAAGTTAATTATTGAAATGTCCAACCAGAGTTAACGTCAACTGGATGAGACTAATACGATTTTCTGTCGCTCAGTTGCGGTTTCTTAAATGACTTAGGTTATACTGATTTAGGTAACTTAGTGCTAATTTAACAAAGTTACAGTAATTTATAACGTCGACGTCGTTCCATAGCTAGCTACCTAGTTAGCACGAAAAACAACGTTATTATAAGTAATGTTAGCTAGTCTAGATGTATAAGTATCTGATTCAGTGGCGCTGCTAGATGCCACAATGTATAGCTAGCGAACATTAAATTATTCTATTTTTTTATAAAGAAAAACAGCCCGGATTTTTTGCGAGCTAACTAACATTTTGCACATTTAACCGACAGTCAAAAAGTGGATTCAAAGAGAAACCAGAATGAGTTCATCTGAAGAGGTACGTGTTATTTCATCTTCACAGATTACTCTAGCCGATCAGTAATTTCGCCATCCTTCCGATTAGTTTGGGCCTTGAATTCCTGCCCCAAAGCCTTCAGTCGAAATTTCTTTTAACTTTTAAGTAAAATATTCACCAGACTCATTAGCCTTGATGTGCCCACATGTCTTGTAATTCAGATAAACGTTCATTCATACAGTACTAAGTCAAGTCTAAACTGGCTGTGGCAAGCACTTTATTGCGCAGCACGTTGCCTTCCCTTACGTTACCTGTGGTAGGCAGGCCACTCGATTAAAAAAACATTAATCCACAAACTTTAAATAATAAATTAAATATTCTTTTTTGTCCAAAACAATTGTGTGCTAGAAATATATACACAATATTCTTTCTTGTCCGTTTGACATACAATAGTGGCAGAAAATTTACATTGGAAATGATGCAGCATATGAAGTATTAAAAAGTTATGATGCTGCCAGCACAATATTGAGGCAATCTTCTTGGCTACAGGAACACGAGGGAAATTATGCATTTCTGAATGAACAGTTTCCCTGTGTACCCTTGTTACCAGCCAACTGTTTTCGCCAGAACGACCCAAATCCTGCTGTTGCTGAGGAAACGGAAAACGTGATGACGTCATGCACCATAACGTTTCTTGATGTTTACAGTCTAGGGAAGCTTCTGTGCTTCTAGTCCTTAGCTATACGTTTCTCAACTTTACATTTGAAATTTTAGTAGTAATAACCAGAGAAATGATAAAATATTTCAGAAGTAATTGTGTTTATGTGGCATTTATTTTGAAATTCTTCAACTGGAAGTTAGTTATTGTGCCAAGCAACATTTTCCATCTCCACTGAGCTATGCGGTGTGAGAAATGCTAATACAGTAAGGTTAACATTGCAAAAACGATCTGTCGCTGGTATTCTAGATTTAAATTAAACAAACTTGCAATAAACGGCATTCATCAAGGTGGAGTACTCACCTCACAAATTACAGTTGATTGTGATCTATGTGGTGAAAAACAGATATTTGAAGAGGCTAAAAGAGGGGGTGGGGGGCGGGGATCATTTTAAGGGTCCCACCAATGAGAAGTGTGTAAACTTGTGTAAACTCTCACAACATATGTTAGCTACCTAAGCTGTCTTGAATATTAGTCAACTTTCAAGAAAGTTGTCAGTGAGGCTAATTGGAAAAAAAGGCTTCGATTTGCTAGGGAGCATAAAGATTGGTCTCTGGAGCAATGGAAGAAGGTCATGTCAAGGTCGATGAGTCCAGATTTACCCTGTTGCAGAGTGATGGGCGCATCAGGGTAAGAAGAGAGGCGGATGAAGTGATGCACCCATCATGCCTAGTGCCTACCGTACAAGCCTGTGGGGGCAGTGTTATGATCTGGGGTTGCTGCAGTTGGTCAGGTCAAGGTTCAGCAACGTTATGTGCCCAAAGAATGAGATCAGCTGACTACCTGAATATACTGAATGACCAGGTTTTTCCATCAATGGATTTTTTCTTCCCTGATGGCACGGGCATATTCCAAGATGACAATGCCACGTTTCATCGGGCTCAAAATGTGAAATCATTTTCACACATGGATTGGCCACCACAAAGTCCAGACCTTAACCCCATTGAGAATCTTTGGGATGTGCTGGAGACTTTGCGCAGCGGTCCGACTCTCCCATCATCAATACAAGATCTTGGCGAAAAATGTATGCAACTCTGGACGGAAATAAATGTTGTGACATTGCAGAAGCTTATCAAAACGATGCCACGGCGAATGCATGCCGTAATCAAAACTAAAGGCGGTCCAACGAAATATTTGAGTGTGTGACTGTTTTTTGGGACGGGCAGTGTATGTGTTCCAGACATAGAATAGGCATTATATTAAGTGAATTAAGGGAACCCAAACAAGATCATTTCTGAAATGTGCATAAGTGTGATTCAGAGAAACTGAACGTACGCACAAAAAAGCATGCGTACGCCAGTCCCCCAGATGTGAAATCTTTAAATCGCAAATGATCTTGAAATTGTGCGTAGCTGAATGGCTTTAGATCTCCGCCTTGTAAACGCCCCCTAATTAATATCATTAGCATATAAAGGAGCTCGAATCAAAACAGAAATCTTCTACTTGATAATGACGAGCTGCAAGAAAAATAATTTTAGCGAGGCCGAAATCGAGGTCCTGTTGGCGGAGGTGCAGATGCGTGCAGGGACGCTGTTTGGGAGCCTTTCCAGTGGCTTTACCAGTAAAACCAAGTACGTGGCCTGGCAGTCTGTAGCCCAGGCTGTGAACGAGGTGGGGGGGCAGCAAAGGTCCCTGAAGGACGTAAATAAAAAGTTGTGCCCTTCTTATTGCGGAGTTGGCGATATCTTCGAGAAGCGACAATGCTGCCATTCTTCCTCTTGCAAACCACTGCATTATTGGACATTTTATAGCCTATAGATTGACCGAAATGTTTTACACGCGTGGAACCATAATATGTATTAGGCTAAATACATTTCAAGGATGTGTCAATTATGCTAATAGGGGTAGTTTTGGAAAACCAATGTGTGTTTTTGTTTTGTTTTCCACAAGTAGCCTAGCTTATGTTGTTTTAATTTATTAATAACTTTATTGTGCAGACCATTACGTATAGCCTAAGCAATGTGTTCAATCTGGTAATACTACTACTACTACTACTACTACTACTAATAATAATAATAATAATGAGGAAACAATTAGGCAGCAGACGATATGTTGGCGCTCTTAGAATTTCAAATACATTTTACATTACATTTACATTTTAAGCATTTAGCAGACGCTCTTATCCAGAGCGACTTACAATATGTACATTAATACATGGTAGGAACAATCATAGTTCACGCAAGAGATCAGTGCAGTAATACAGCAATAGACATAACTGCAGGCAGCTGCGTACCATAGCTACCTGTAACACTGGGAAGGAAAAGGTTAGTGTTTTTTTTTTTAAAATGGAGTAAGCAGGGGTATATAGTGTTGAGCAAGTAGGCAGTGGTGATGACAATTAGCTAGATGTACAGAATTCAGTGGTAGTGGAGTCTGAAAAGGTGGGTTTTGAGTCTCTTGCGGAAGATGGCCAGTGATTCCGCGGTCCTGACCGATTGCGGAAGACAGAGAAGAGGCGAGACCGCGAATACCTGCAGTACTCCAACATTGCCACAAGGAAACGTACGTACGCCAAGTTGAAACCTGACGTGGAGTTGAGTACTTTTCCACGTCAAAGACCGTTTTTATAAATCTGAACTTTGGCGTGGATTTGAGCGTACGCACGTTCTAAGATCAAATCTGTGCGTAAGTACGTTTTATAAATGAGGCCCCAGGAGTCCACACTTTCAACAATTAGGACCCCACTGATTTCACCTCCCAGTCTATAATTTAATAATCTTGTCATGGGATGTGAATATGGGACATTTATTGCTCATAGCATGCATAGCTATTTCTGACATGTGGCCTTAAGACATATGTCTAAGAAGAATTAACAGCCAGTTATAATTCAGTGTTTGCAATTATGGTTGGAACAAAAACCAGCACACACTGTTGGTCCCCAGGACCGAGGTTAAGAGCCACTATTGTACAGGGTAGTGTTAACCTCTTCCTGTTAGCCCCCTAGCGTTATTCCACCAACGCCATGAGAACTGGCGTAATTCATAAATTTTATTCATTGTAATTATTTACCTTTATAGTTTGCTTGCCAAAGGCAATTACGGTACTATGGTAACATAACTCGTACGACTTATACTCACGAAGATAACTCAAGTTACAAAGGTAATGTCTTTCAATATATGTAGCTGGCCACCTACTTTACTGTCTGAATTTGACAAACAAACTGTACTTCCTGAATTTATAGTCCTAGGCTAAGTAATGCTACCTACGCTAACGTTTGCTTCAAACTCCAGTAACTTTAATTTATAAAATTTGCTAGCTGCTAAGTTAGCTAGCAAACTAACTTTAGCTAAACATATTGCTAGCACAAGCTAAGAACTATTAAGAACTGCTAACGTTAATGTTGCTGTCTAAATTTGACAAACTAGCTCTACTGACTATTATTTCTTGTCCTAAGTATTGTGTGTTAGTGGTGTTAACACTGCTGTGTTATTAGATCTACAGGAGCAAGCGCGTTAGTACTCGCGTCTTGAGAAAGCACTGCATGTTTGTATTATTTTGTCTCTCCGTCTCTCTCTTCTATCATTCTCCCTCTCCATTTACACTGACTCTGTTCATCTTTGGTGTGACGTAAGGCCTGGCTACCCCATCCAATCCCCACGGGATGTGTTGGGTGTGGGGCAGGCCAGGCCAGGCTGAATTATTATTATTCAGGGTTTTCTCTGACATTTTTTAGGGCTTAGGTGCTGGCAGACACGGCGCGTGGGTGGGGGGGGGTACAGAGGGTCAACCCTCCAAGAACACTGCGTTATTTAACTTAAACTTTAAAATAAAAGTGCAAATGCAATATTATCTCAGGGATTCCCAAACTGTATTTTCCTCACGGAGCCTTCCAGACCAAAGCTGACTCCCAAAATGCGAGCTAACACAGTTCTATGTAAACTGATGGGAGAGTTAGCGCAAACTCACTCTCTTTCAAGCTAACGTTAGCTAGCCGTAATGCTACTGAACACTGTCACTCACTCCCTGTCAGGCAGCACCACTGTCAAACATCACTCTGAAGCTAGCTGCTATAGAGATCAAATAAGTTGATAAAGTATCACTTGCTAGGTAGCTCTGTTCGTGGAATGAAGGAATAAACTTAGCACAGGACCATTTCACTCGTCACTGGCCAATGTGTATAACCTAAATCGAGACAGACGAGAGCAGGGATGTTGTGAGACACGAGGGGAGCACGCACTCAGAACCTGGCAAGCGAGGCTAGTGGCCGAGATAAATTAGCCACTCGGTGAAAACTCTGACCATCTGGCACCTGGCAGGTTGGGTATCACTGAGATAGATGACAAGTTGTATTTGATTCTGAGCTATGATGGTCTATCTAAATATATTTTGTTCGTCACCTCTCCTCTTCTATCCTGGGCCTCTTCAGGTTTAGACGCTTACATTTTTTACCACTGGCCACATGGGCCAGCAGGTCACTGAATTTGGTGGCCCGAATTAATTTTTTGTGGCCTAAATGTACAGTATTTAAAAATATTGATAAAATTAACATTTTACATTAACTCTGCCTTGACTATATGATTAAATGTCAAATGTATGCGTTTTAAACATAAGTTTTACTGTTTTTAAGAAAGCAGAAAGGCACTGCCAATAAATTTTTTTTTTTTTTTTTTACATTTACATTATTGCCTAAAGTTTTAAAAACAAGTACACACATTAGAGCTTAGTATTGTTATTACTATTGGTAGTATCCATCCCACCATCATCAAACATATATCTATGTCCGAAAAACTAATTTATTCACATCAGAAAAATCAAGAAAACATTATAGGGCCTGATCCACAAGTCCACAAGTGTGAGCGTATCTTAATAGTGGGTTAGTGTCTGCAGCTTACAGCTGGTGTCTCCTGAAAAGCATTGCACAGAGAGCTATCACTATTTACACTACCGGTCAAATGTTTTAGAACACCGTTTACACAGTTTTAAATTGACACAGTTTAATGTTTCAATGTACTCTGAAATTAAAGCATAGAACAAATAAACAATTCGAGATAAAAAAGAAATTATGGAATCATTTTGTTTAACAAAATTTAACCTAAAATTTTGACTCCTGATTGTTGATTAGAGGTAGAAGTGATAATTCACTTAACCCGGAGTTCTTCAATGTGGCAGATAGTGTAGTCCACTCGGGTTACTTCACTAGAATGCTTTAACATACTATGAATAGCCAGTGTCTCCACCTGGGAACTGCAGCTCAACTTCTTACACACGCACGCACGCACGCACGCACGCACACACACACATACACATACACATACACATACACACACACACACACACACACACACACACACACACAGTACTGTACTGTACTCACATACTGGAGAGACTTGGGTCACTCTGTTTTCATGAATATACTGTATAATCTGGGTCTGGGTATTTTCAGAAAATAAAGCTCAAGCACCAAGGCGATGAGATGGCATTTGTGTGTGACATCATTTGCATAGTTTATTTATGGAAGTAAATTTACAAAAAAACACACAGAAATTTGACATACCAGGTATGACCAACTTGTACAGACCTCTCCGATCCACCCAATTCAAACACATTTTTTTTGTCTGACTGAAAACACAAGATGTGCCTGCACACTTTGGTTTCATCTACAATTACGCTAAAAACTTTTTGCATTTTACTTCTCTTATTATTTAACTTTGTGCCATCTCAGCTAAGTCCTCAAGAACTTCCTTCTGGATTTGGTGGCTTGTGTACTTAGCATTGCCACATGCGTTCATCCTTTTCTCTATGAGAGGGTCATGCTTTGCTATTTATTTTAAGATTGTCAAATAATTCCCCTGCTCTGGGGTCTGGTGGTGATGCAAGGGCTGGGGTCTGTTTGCACCTGATCTGCCTGTTTGTTCTTCTTTAAAAATAAGTGATATCTCTCCCTTTCTTTTCATGATTGTTTTAATTGACCCCATGCAAATAGAAGACAGTCTATGGTTACATCTAACCATCCAATTACCCACATACCCACATCCAATCTCAATCTTAATTACAAATCCCCATTATCATATCTCTAGGACTGTCGACAACACTGAAATTGAATCTATGAGTGATGATTAGATTTGATTGATGATGCACACATAGCACACATGCTTGTGAATTTCAGCATATATATATATATATAAAAGCTATATTTTTCTTATGTGCCTTTTGATAGCTAGGGAGGTGTAGAGTAGGGAAAGCAGTCTGCGGAAGAGAACATCCATTTTCATTTGCTCTGTAGTGAGATTAGAACCTATTCTCTCTGGTGCTAGGGCTTAGTCAGACAGTTTTATTTTATTATATCCCTTCGTTGTCATGTGTGTATGTCCACTATCTGTCGTGTCATAAATAAATCCTGTGTCTTTTTTACATAACTCGTTGACTCAAAGGAATATTTGTCGCGTCCCGTTTTGGTTCACCACCTGGCTATTGGAGTGCGGGAGGTTTTTATGGGTTCATAACAATATACACAAACATACACATCACACACATACACGTTATGTACCAGTGTACCTATAAGACACAGTGTCTCAGTGTAAGGGTTAGTTGATCAAGACTGAAACCTGTGATCAGCATCACAGCAGTGAGAGACGGTGTGTGTTTTATGTGCTGGTGAAAGCCTGCTCTCTCTCTCTACACTTCCTGCCCTTCTCAGCCTGGCCTTAGCTCAACACCATGATAGAGAAATTCTGTTTCTGTTCAAAATCGTTTTTGAACCTCTTCTCACGCTGGCACAAGGTGTGGAGCTGTGCCAAAAGAGATAGGCGGCATGCTGTCTGTTTCTTAGGACTGTGTTGTAGAGAGCTAGCTAAATCGCCACAGTCGAGGTCAGAGCGTGCCTGCAAAAAAGATTAGACTCGTACGACTCTCTCCCAGAGATGGGAAAATAAGTCTTGTGACTGGGGTGTGGGCGAGGCTATAGCATTTGTCTAAATTATTCTGTATAAAAAGTGTTCTCTCCGGAAATGATTTGTTCATTTGCCTGGCAGGGAGGCGGTGAACCCCGAATGCATTTGGTTGAATAAACTCTGTTGAAAATTGGTTGTATGTTCTGTTTTCTCATTTGGTGCAAGTGTTCTCTATTCACTTTGAAGGTATTCTGAATTTCTTGAACCTAACAACCACACATCCTGCAGCTGTGGGCAGAACCAGGAAGTCACTCCCTCTCTGTCTCTCTCACGCAGTTTCAGAGAAACGAAACTTAACTCGATCTCTGTCAGTGTGTGCAGTGAAATGGCTGAAGCTGGGGATCTACTGGATCAGGACCAGCTCAGCTGTCCAATCTGTCTGGATCTATTGAGGGATCCAGTGACTATTCCCTGTGGACACAGTTACTGTATGGGCTGTATTGAGGGCTACTGGAATCAGAATGATCATACTGGTGTCTACAGCTGTCCTCAGTGCAGAGAGACCTCCACCCCAAGGCCTGTTTTAAGACGGAACACCATGCTGGCTGAACTGTTGGAGGGACTCCAAGCTGTTCCTCCTACTCACTGTTATGCTGGACCTGGAGACGTGGCGTGTGATGTCTGCACTGGGAGAAAGCGCAAAGCCGGCAAGTCCTGTCTGATGTGTCTGGCCTCTTACTGTGAAACTCACCTCCAGCCTCACTATGAATCTCCTGCCTTTAAGAAGCACAAACTGACCCCAGCCACTGGACACCTGCAGGAGAAGATCTGCTCTCATCATGACAAACCGCTGGAGGTTTACTGTCGTACCGATCAGCAGTGTATTTGTGTTCTGTGTCTGATGGATGAACACAGAGGCCATGATACAGTCTCAGCTGCAGCAGAAAGAATTGAGAAACAGGTAAGAACTGGAACTCTTTACTAGTACACATAACACTTACACTTTACAGTAGTGATAGTGACAATCTTGGTTTATTGCTTTGTAGCATGGTGGCAGGGGTGGCCACCATGCCACGTGGTGAGTGGATGAAAGACCAAACAAAAGAACTACGGTTCGATAGGCTAACAGCCAATTTATTATCCTTATACAAAATAATGCCAACAAAACACAAAAATAAAGCAGTTAAATCAAACTAATCCTTCGAGGGAAACCGCAACCAAAAACCGCACTTCTTCCTCCATGGCCCACAACTCTCCTATCAGGCATGGCAGACTGTGCTTTTATAATGGCCTAATGAAGGCAATGGCTCACAGCTGAGTTGATTGCTCATTAGCCTCAGGTGAGCCTGCCTGTAAGTGAGGCCGCTGCTGTCCAAGGCCCTGTAGTCCTATACAGGCTGTGGGAGGGAACAGGAGCACCTGACAGCAGCCAAAATAGAGGCGCAGCCCTCTCTACTCCTCCCTCCACCTCTCCCAGTGTCACATGCTTCAATATGCATACTTATGAACTGTGCTTCACTGATTTAATTTGTTTTGTAGGAAGGAGGTGATGTTTTTAGGTCTGATGTTCAGTGACAAAGCAGTAAGAGCAGGAAATGAACACAACCCAGCTCTTTGTGACAGCTGTGTCCACACCCCTCACCCCCCTATTCACTCCCTGACTGAGAATCACCATGGCTGCAGCAGCTAGTTCACTCACACAGTTTACAAGCTTAACTACCAGAACACTTCTACACACTGACAAGCAGTGTGTGATACAGATTCATGGTTGATTATAGTGTATCATTTTTAATAAAACAATAGTATTATTTAACCAAAGTTAATGTATTGCAAGATAATATAACAAGAAAAAACAATCCACAGAAGCAGCTGGAGGAGCCACAGAGGAAATCCCAACAGAGAATCCAGGAGAGAGAGAAGGAGCTGCAGGATCTAAGACAGGCTGTGGATTCACTCACGGTGGGTACTGACCAGAGGATATCACAATTGCTGGCTGCTGGAAGAGCCATTTCCGGGCTCAGTCAGGGCTCTCCCCCAGTCAGCCAGTGAGGAGCCCAGTGTTGGGCCACTTTCCAGCCCTGTGGGGCTCAATCCCACTGAGCCACACTGTGGGGAACAGGCTGTTTGGGGTCCCAGTAAGAGCTGAGTGAAAGGCCTAGTTAAAATGTACAGCCCTCCTCTCTCTGTGTCTCCTAACAGCACTCTGCACGGGCAGCAGTGGAGGACAGCGAGAGGATCTTTACTGAGCTGATCCGCTCCATGAAGAAAAGGCGCTCTGAGGTGAAAAAGCTGATCAGAGATCAGAAGAAGGCTGCAGTGAGTCGGGTTGAAAGACTCCTGGAGCGGCTGGAGCAGGAGATTGCTGATCTGAGGAGGAGAGATGCTGAGTTGGAGCAGCTTTCACACACAGAGGATCACATCCATTTTCTCCAGGTAACATCACTGGTTCTCTCACAATCTGCAGTGTACATTGTACATACATGGTGAGGCGTGTTCGTCATTTAAAAAGATCTGATCCTGGCATCTCCACAGGAATGTGTATTGAGACTGTTTGGTTCTCTGTCTGTCTGTCTGTAGAGCTTTCAGTCGGTCTGTGCCACTCCTGAACCTGAAGACTTACCCAGAGTCGCTGTCAATCCACAAGTCTCTTTTGAGGCTGTGAGGAAACAAGTCTCTGAACTGACAGAGCAACTGGAGGATGTCTGCAAGGGGGAATTAGTCAAGATATTTCAAACAGGTGATTACAGCAGAGATTTAGGAATTATTTTAAGCAATTTCACCATTTTGTGATAAGGGATATTCCTGAGCACTGCTGGAAATATTTTAGCAGAATTCTGCATGCATGGTTTCAGCTGGAGCTTTGCCCCATTTAGAGTAGTCTTGACTGAGTGAACCCCATACCTCACTTCCATACAACAAAATAAGCTTGATAATACTGACAAGTATGTTATTTTACCAAATTCTAATAAGTGTACTGTACTTAATCTATGGCACCTTATTTTGTATCCTCTCTATGAAGCTTTTATAATGGATTCAGTCACTCTGTGTGCTCGCCATGGCAACCGGGGAAATGAGTAACATTGTTGCAGTTTCAAACTTTCAGTTCCAACTGTTACTGCTGTTTAAAAGTAAACTGCCAAAACTACTGAGCCTCCAGCATTCAGCAAAATATATTCCTCACACTTATGTCATATTGTTATTAACCCTGGATGAGCTCAGTTTACATTTACATGCATTTATTATTATTTATTATCTTCCCATTTCTCCAAGAAATATAAAAGGTTCATTTTTAGGAGCTTATCTTTCTTGTGATCTGTCTACAGTGGAAGAAGTCCATATTCTAGAGCCCAAGACCAGAGAGGACTTCTTACAATGTGAGTCTATAATTAAAACTAAATGAAAACAATTAGGCAGCATGAGATGGAGATGGAATTATCAATCAAAAGATGATTTTCTATATTCATGACTGACTCACTTTAGTAAGGATCTCATACATCTCCTCCATCAGATCCCTGTTAATTCAGCTGCAGTGATTCTGGCATTAATCACATGGATCAAATATGAATATCATCATACATGTCCTACAGTAACACACTGTGTGAAGAAAGTTATTAAGAATGATATGTTAGAAAAAAAGAAAGATAATATGAATAGAAAATGCAATACAAAGGGAAAGAAAGGAAGAAGTACAACAAAAATAAATGCTAAATGTGTGAATTAAAGAACATATTTAATTTCAACGTGTGTAAAATATGTAAGTGATGTAATGTGATGCTTATGATTACTGAGCTCTCTTCTCTCCTTCTCCTCCATTAGATTCCTATCCGCTCACACTGGACCCCAACACAGCACATAGATACCTCTGTCTGTCTGAGGGGAACAGAGAGGTGACACATGTGGGACAGATCCAGTCATATCCTGATCACCCAGAGAGATTCGACATCTGGCCACAAGTGCTGTGCAGAGAGGGTCTGTCTGGACGCTGTTACTGGGAGGCTGAGTGGGGTGGGGGGGTTCATATAGCAGTCTCATATAAAGAGATCAGCAGGAAAGGAGGTGGTAATGACTGTGCTCTGGGACGTAATAACAAGTCCTGGAGTTTGTTCTGCTCTCCTTCCATTTACTATTTCAGGCACAATAATGGGCGCACTGAACTCCCTGCCCCCCCCTCCTCCAGAATAGGACTGTACCTGGATCACAGGGCAGGGACTCTGTCCTTCTACAATGTCTCTGACACAATGACCCTCCTCCACAGAGTCCAGACCACATTCACTGAGCCCCTCTATCCTGGGTTTCGGTTTTATAGTGGATCTATAAAGCTATGTGATCTGGGATGAAGGAGAGGGAAGAGCAGCTGTAATCAAAATTAGGGAAAGAGAGGAGTAAATACAATTATAAATAAATAATTTGTCTATTTTGGATTGGGGGATAGAAAAGACATACGGGCTGTCATTAAGAGAAAAATACTTTGATGAGATGGATAAGACAATTATATAAAATATCAGAATAAAAAAATTAATTAATAAATATGAAAAAGACAAGAGAAGGATACTGGCCCCAGGACTTCAGAACAGTTAAAAATATCCTGTGAAACGGTTTCATTTGTACCAAGAGAAGTGTGAGAACTCAACTGAACTGAATATGATCCGGCTGATCAATAGTATGAGCTTTAATCGACTTTAACAATAAAACATTTTCCCTACTTGAGATTCTAAGATTTTACCAGGCAAGTTGTAGTAGTGTTGTTTTTTTCTTTGAAATTTGCTTTCAGCTCGCTTCAGTGCCACAGCGTTGATGGATGTTAATGTTGCAATTTGCTTATTATATTTCTTTACATATAGCTAATGTATACACGTGAGCAAGGCATGAGTTATTTTAAATAAATGTATTGCTGAAGATGACTGGAGGTTAAACAACATGTTTTCTGTAATTCTATGATTACATGGATCTTTTAAAATGTGAAAAAACAGACCAAAAGGTGGCTGACAGAACAATATGATCCTTATTAAACATTCTTTTGTATGTACTGAAAGATATGTCTTGCAGGCAGGGCGGCTCAAGGCCCAGGTCATACAGGCAGCTGCCTGGGGTGCCATGTCGGCTAGGGGCGCCATGTCGGCTAGGGGTGCTAGGTCGCCCTCACAAAAAACTAAAACAAAAAACAAAAATCGCTGGTGGGCGCCCTCTCCTTTCCTCCCAATGAACAAATAAACAAAAAGAAATACACTTTGCACCCCTGTTCTGTTCCTCACGCAATGTTTAATCTGGCCTGCACTTTGACAGAGATGCTGTTACTGAGGTGGGGGATACGATGCCTGGCTGCTTGCTGAAAGTGGTGGTTGCATGCGCGCATCACAGGCAACCCAAGAGACGTGCTGTCGCCTGTCGGGTCAAGCGCAGGTGACGGGGTCAGAGAGGCACGCACTACTGATGCAGTCAGGCAGAGATAGATATCAGATCGATGACAGATATTATATTTGCACAATGACTTTGAAAAGGCACAAGCCTTCAGGTGCGCAGGGGAGAAAACGGAGGAAGGAGGAGGAGGAAAAGAGTCCAATTAAGAGGTAGGCTATGTCATCAAAATGCAGTTTTGTTGTGTTTCTGTGTTATTGTAGGAGGCTAGGGAGCTAACTAGCTAAGTAATAAACAAGCTAATGCTAGCTAGATAATGTGATGCTAAGAGCTACTGCTAGACTCATACAGATTGAAGGATGAATGCATGCTGATACTGAGTTACCCTCACGTTTTGGCTTGAAGCTTATTAGTACCGTGAGTCTCAAGCTTTATTATTAGGCTACCAAAATTAGTAGTAGGCTACAACATTATATCAGTGATAATATTGTGGTTAGCTATCCATAAAAAATCGATTTAAGTTGTTTGTCCTACAGCTGCTTTTGCTTGTAATAGGCTAATAACTCTACCTGTCTGTACAGATACACTCAGCAAATTTTTGCAGAAGCCTCCAGACTTTGTTAACAATTGTGTTAAAAGTGAGTTATCTTACCATGTTCTCTTATCCTCCCTGTTTAAATGAGACTTTGGTAAGTAATTTGTTTGAGAAGTGATTTTATTAGAAAAAGAAAATTTTAAAAAATCATTTTTGTCTTGAATCCATGGTGATGTCTGATTGATGTTTGTTTGGGGGGCCGGGGTGGCGGCACCCAAATGCCAATCTCGCCTAGGGCACCAAAATGTGTAGAGCCGGCCCTGCTTGCAGGCTCTGCTGCCAGTATGTCTGCTGGAATTGTATGTCTAATTAGAATTAAAATACTTGAATTAAAAACATTTTAATAATGTTCCAACTACATTTTTGACAGCAGGCCACGTAACCGCGCTCATGACAAGCAGTGGTCGTAGCGTGCGCGGTACCTCCACACACTTGACTTTCATCGAGTGCGGGCTAGAGTGGAGCTAGAGAAGAGAAACTGTAAGTCGCTCTGGATAAGAGCGTCTGCTAAATGCCTAAAATGTAAATGTAAAATGGAACGCACTTGCAAGTTGTAGCCTATTGCCGAGTTAATTATCAGTAAAGTTTTGAACGTTACGTCGTTGTCTGTAATTATTACCAAGACACCAACACTTATTGACATTTTACATTTACATTTTAAGCATTTAGCAGACGCTCTTATCCAGAGCGACTTACAAGATGTGCATTAATACAAGGTGAGAACAATCAAAGTTAGCGCACAAGATCAGTGCAGTAAAACGGCAAAAGACATCATTGCAGGCGTCTGCGTATCATACCTGTAACATTGGGAAAGAAAAGGTTAGTGGGTTGTTTTTTTTTGTTGTTGTTTTTTTTGTTGTTTTTTTATGAACAAGTAAACAGTGGTGACGACAGATTGACTAGATGGACAGTGTTCAGTGGTAGTGGAGTCTGAAGAGGTGGGTTTTGAGTCTCTTGCGGAAGATTGGAAGTGATTCCGCAGTCCTGACCGATTGCGGGAGGTCGTTCCACCAACGAGGGACCAGGACAGAGAAGAGGCGAGACCGCGAGGAGCGGCTGCCAGGCGCCCGGAGGGATGGGGCAGTCAGTCTGCCAGCGGAGGCGGAGCGGAGGGGTCTGGACGGGGTGTAGGGCGTGATGAGGAATAAACTTAGCACAGGACCATTTCACTCGTCCCTGGCCAATGTGTATAACCTAAATCGAGACAGACGAGAGCAGGGATGTTGTGACACTCAGAGCCTGGCAAGCGAGGCTAGTGGCCGAGATAAATTAGCCACTCGGTGAAAACTCTGACCATCTGGCACCTGGCAGGTTGGGTATCACTGAGATAGATGACAAGTTGTATTTGATTCTGAGCTATGATAGTCTATATAAATATATTTCGTTCGTCACCTCTCCTCTTCTATCCTGGGCCTCTTCAGGTTTAGACGCTTACATTTTTTACCACTGGCCACATGGGCCAGCAGGTCACTGAATTTGGTGGCCTGAATAAATTTTTTGTGGCCTAAATGTACAGTATTTAAAAATATTGATAAAATTAACATTTTACATTAACTCTGCCTTGACTATATGATTAAATGTCAAATGTATGCGTTTTACAAGAAAATAAACATAAACATAAGTTTGACTGTTTTTAAGAAAGCAGAAAGGCACTGCCAATAAATCCCTTTTTTAAATTTTTTTTTACATTTACATTATTGCCTAAAGTTTTAAAAACAAGTACACACATTAGAGTTTAGTATTGTTATTACTATTGGTAGTGTCCATCCCACCATCATCAAACGTATATCTATGTCCGAAAAACTAATTTATTCACATCAGAAAAATCAAGAAAACATTATAGGGCCTGATCCACAAGTCCACAAGTGTGAGCGTATCTTAATAGTGGGTTAGTGTCTGCAGCTTACAGCTGGTGTCTCCTGAAAAGCATTGCACAGAGAGCTATCACTATTTACACTACCGGTCAAAAGTTTTAGAACACCGTTTACACAGTTTTAAATTGACACAGTTTAATGTTTCAATGTACTCTGAAATTAAAGCATAGAACAAATAAACAATTCGAGATAAAAAAGAAATTATGGAATCATTTTGTTTAACAAAATTTAATATAAAATTTTGACTCCTGATTGTTGATTAGAGGTAGAAGTGATAATTCACTTAACCCGGAGTTCTTCAATGTGGCAGATAGTGTAGTCCACTCGGGTTACTTCACTAGAATGCTTTAACATACTATGAATAGCCAGTGTCTCCACCTGGGAACTGCAGCTCAACTTCTTACACGCACGCACACACACACACACACACACACACACACACACACACACAGTACTGTACTGTACTCACATACTGGAGAGACTTGGGTCACTCTGTTTTCATGAATATACTGTATAATCTGGGTCTGGGTATTTTCAGAAAATAAAGCTCAAGCACGAAGGAGATAAGATGGCATTTGTGTGTGACATCATTTGCATAGTTTATTTATGGAACTAAATTTACAAAAAAACACAGAAATTTGACATACCAGGTATAATAATAATAATAATAATAATAATAAGCTTTATTTATATAGCACCTTTCATGCATTGAAATGCAGCGCAATGTGCTTCACAGACAAAGTAAAACAAGATATAAAACAAGTTGTTAAGAGTAAGCAGAAGATAAAACAATAAAACATCAATGACTGTGACGAA
>JAINUG010001577.1:0-20094 GCA_029706075.1 Aldrovandia affinis
ATGGGTGCGTTAGACAGCTACGCTATCCGCCGCCCTGGAAACAACATTTTAAGAGCACGCTGTACCAATTAAAAACCCAGCAGCAGAGTGACGACACATGAGAGGCTCAGAGTGACAGAAACAAAACAGGCTCACAGTTTACACCCTGCAGTATGGAGCACCTATGAGCACTCAGGAGACAGTGTAGTGTAATGGTTAGGAGCTGGACTTGTAACTCAGAGGTTGCTTTTTGTTTTCATGATGTATTCTTATATTCTTATGACATTTATAGGTGATCTAATGACCATTTATAATAACCAATCTGAACTAATGATGATATATCATAATCAATGGTTATATCAATGATTATTTAAAAAAACATGTAAAATCTATCACTATCATGGACAAGGGTTCTCTTCACCTGACCTATGGAAATTACTAACAGATTTAGTTTGAATACAAGTACATTCAATTTACCTGCACATCAATTCATAGTGAAATCAGCCATTGTGCACAATGAAACGATCTCTGCATACGATTTAAGATCTAATTTACACAAGTTTTATTTTTGTTTTGAAAATAACCTAGTCATGGTGGGATCTACTTAATCGTTAATCTGTATCCACAACATTATCCATTTATGAAATATGTGTAATGCACAAAACACTGTAGTTAATGTAGTATTTACTAAGGATGGACACAGCTAATCGATTCCTGAGTACCCGTAAGAGCATCAATTGCTCAAGTACTAAACCTACTGCCCGATTAGAGGAAATTGGAATATGAATTAGGTCACATGTAAGATTGATCTGTTTCACAGAAAAACAGTTACAGACGTGGATGTTTGCTGCACATTTATACATTTCATATTGATGGTGATGCAGCGTGCAAGAACCTGCATCAATTCTGTTGTTTATGTCTGATACTGGATTGGTAGGGACTAATTTAACTAAATAATTTATGGTACTAATGTAGCACAAACGAATGAGACCACTTTGGACCAATTTGGACAAGGTTGGGGTGCTGATGCCGTTATTGCACATGAACTACAACTTTTCATAAAACCATAACTGCACAATGTTTATGGCACAAACGATTGACGTGATTTATTATTTTTTGTGATGGTGGTGAAGGAATTGTGTTCAATATGTGAAGCTGTTGCTCCCGTTTTATTTTTCCGCATCAATAGCTTGCTAAATAAAATGTTGAAATGTGATGATGGCTGGATAGACCTGACAGGAAGAAACAGTTTTGTCATTTATGTGCAAAGCTTTTCAAAGTTTTGGGATTGTTGGCTGACACATTGTCTAAATGTGTATCAGAAAAAAGTTAGCTATAGCGAAATAAAGTTGTTGTGATAGTGAAATGCTACTATCGATGAAACTTAGAAATTCAAACAAAATTAAGTATTTAATCGATATCAACTTGTTTCATCTAGCTGCATTTCCATAACTGTAGCTGACCACGGTTTGAAATTGTATTTCTAAACTAGCTTCTATAGGCTAATTCTAGGCTACTTTCCCAAAGGTAAAAATATTGTGTGGTACATACAAATAGTGTTAATTAATTTGAGTTTTACATTTCAAATTTTGCTATCCCTAATAACTAGCGTTAGTTAATGTGACAGAAGTGTAAAATAATATGTTCATATATAATAGGCTATTCCCTAAATATACGGTCTGTAACTTGCGTGGGACTCAGTGAGGTAATGAAACATCAGGATATTGAAGTTGGGTTCATTCTTGATATTATTGATCCACTTGCCCGCACCGACAGTCGTATTTCGTTGCTAGGGGAGTTCCATGACGCCTGATGTCACGCCCGAATTCTTCCATCAGTAAACGGGCCACAGTCGGGACAGAGCTCACACAAACCTGGTGGACAATCACACAGATTTAGAACAAGACATGGATGGGGCACACACCAGTTGCAGAAAATTCACATACAGAATATTGTAATTTTACATTTACACTTTAGGCATTTAGCAGATGTTGTGTGTGTGTGTGTGTGTGCATGCGTACATGTGTGCATGTGTGTGAGTCTGTATACATGTGTGTATATCGGTCTATGTGCATATGTTTCTGTGTGTGCATGTGTGTATGTGTATATATGTGTATGTCTGTCTGTGTGTGTCTTTGTACATGCGTGTCTGTGTGCTTGTGTGTCTGTGCATGTGTGTGTGTACATGTGTGTCTGCGCGTGTGTCTGTGTGCGTGTGTGTGTCTGTGAAACAAGCTAAACCTACAGTCACTTCCCACACATGCATGTTTAGACCAGACAGTGATCTAAATTAGCATGATGTGAGCCCGGGACATGCACTACTCAGTGGCCATATTTTTTACTTCAATTCTGTGTTGCACTGATTTGTAAGTATTATTTTCTTTCCTATATATTCTCAAAGCAGTTCCCGTTTAAGATTTGTTATTTTTTGCGCAACTGAATATGCAAATCTTTGCCTGTACTGTATTGCTAAGAGAACAACTATTTACACTAATTATATGTAAATTATTTTGTATTTGCATTAAGGCTAATAATGATTTCCAAATGCACCTGGAAAAACAAATGTGCCACCAGTCTGGGAATATAAAATACATAATACCTAGTAGACATTTCCGTACACCACAACATGAAATGTGACCCACCACTGCAGAAAACAAAACCTAGGAGAAACAATGTTAAAGTTATAGCTGCAAAAGAGAGTAGCCTGTTTAAACAATAAGGTGAACATCATTTAAATAACAATTCAAATGATTCAAACTGTTCAAATTCTTTAAATTGTAATATTTTTTTTTAATTTTTTTAAATTTATATTGTAAATATAAATATATATTTATTTTGAGTTACAAACAACCTCTGAACGACCTCCATTCCCCATGCGTTTGTGTTGGAGGTTCTCCTGTATATGGGCATAAAACATCAAAAAATCTAACCACATTTTTATTGCCATCTGTGCTAAATTTAATTGTCAATTCCCTTACTTCAAATTAATATTTTTATTCCCATATGTCCCCAGTGCCTCTATGTTAAATGTTGTCATTTTTGTAGTGTCTGTAATTCATTGCTGCTTTCTTGGCCAGGTCTCTCTGGAAAGACATGTCTAATCTCAATGAGACTAACCTGGTTAAAGAAAATACAATAGTGCTTCCAAATATGTTTTTGCCCAGTCCATTCCTCCAATGGGTGGAGGTAAACCTTTAAATAATTTTTTTTTTTGTAAGTAAAATATATATATTTTTAATGTAATTGGTTGTTTGGCTTTGCGAAAGTGACGCGTTTCTGGACTCTTACATTTTATGCATTTAGCAGACGCTCTTATCCAGAGCGACGTAAGAGTTTACACTTTTTTTCTTTACGTACAATCCATTTATAGAGCTGGATATTTTACTGAAGCAATTCAGGTTAAGTACCTTTAGCTCAAGGGTACAACGACAGTGCCCCCACCTGATTAGATTAGATTCAAATGTATTGTCATTGTACAGTACAGGTACAGTACAGCGAAAATAAGTTTAGTATCTAACCAGAGTGCAAACATGACAGTAAGTGCTACAATACAGTACTATAAGCAGTAGGTATAATGCTAACAGACACAGTATTGAATTATCACTATAAATAAGTTAGTGAAAAAGTACACTTGCTACAGTGGGGAAAATAAGTATTTCACCCCCTGCTGATTTTGTGAGTTTGCCCCCTTACAAAGAAAGGAACGGAACGGTCGGTCTATAAATTTCATGGTAGGTTCATCTTAACAGTGAGAGACAGAATATTTAAAAATGCTGTTTTGCTAGGGGTGAAATACTTATTTTCCTCAAAAAAACACAAATAAATGTTTAAAATTCATATAATGTAATTTTCTGGGATTATTTTAAATATTCTGTCTCTCACTGTTAAGATGAACCTACCATGAAAATTATAGACCGTTCCTTTCTTTGTAAGGGGGCAAACTCACAAAATCAGCAGGGGGTGAAATACTTATTTTCCCCACTGTATATGTATATACAGGCTAGTGCAGTTATGTACAGGTAAGTATATGCAGGTATGTACATATGGCAATAAGGGTACAGGTGAGTATAAATATAAATATGAAGAGCAGGATATAAGTATAGTATGGGATAAATATAAGTATGTGATATATAAATAGGCTATAGGATGTGGACAGCAGTATTATACAGCAGTATAGGGAATCAAACCTGCAACCTCTGAGTTACCATTATGCTAACACTGCCACATTACATTACATTATACGCATTTAGCAGACGCTCTTATCCAGAGCGACTTACAGTTTACATTTCTGTACAATTACCATTTATACAGCTGGATATTAACTAAAGCAATTCAGGTTAAGTACCTTGCCCAAGGGTACAACGGCGGTGTCCCACCTGGGGATTGAACCTGCAACCTTAACGTTACAAGCCCAGTTCCCTAACCATTATACCACTGCTGACACCCTCCTCACAGTAAACACGATTGTAACATGCAGGCTTTGACATCCCGAGTGGCTCTGGAGGCTTTGGTCGAGAGATCCAGACGATATATCTCTCCACATGATGAGAGAAGTATTTCTCCATTCTCCATTTCAACCGTTGCAAAAAATGGACTTCGCAAGTTTTGTTGCCAGTGCAAATACACATCTCATTGTGTGTGTGTGTGTGTGTGTGAGTGTGTGAGAGAGAACAGCCGTGGCAGGTGGCAGGGGAACAGACATTTTGCGGTAACATTATCGGTAAAGATTTTTTAAAAATATAAATATTACACGGAATCAGACATTTCCATGACATCATTTTCAATGATTTTCAAGGTTTTTCCATGACGCGTGTGTCATCACCCCTCGAGCTTCAGTACGTGTGACTGGGTCCTTGGCTGGGAGACCTTGGTCTTTAGCTTAGCGGGCAAATCGGATCTACATTTACATTTTAGGCATTTTAGCAGACGCTCTTATCAGAGCGACTTACACAGTTTACATTTCTTTAGATACAATTCATTTATACAGCTGGATATTTACTGACACAATTCAGGTTAAGTACCTTGCTCAAGGGTACAACGGCAGTGCCCCCAGCTGGGAATTGAACCAGCAACCTCTGAGTTACAAGCCCAGTTCCCCTAACCATTACACTACACTGTCTCCTATGAAACTCAAGTTACATTGGTAAACCTATATTTGGTAAAACAAAGATGCGTCTGTCTTTAAAAGGTGTGCAATGAATGAACAATCTCTCAGCTTGGTGCAGTGTGTGTGTGTGTAAGTGTGTGTATGAGTGAGTGTGTGTGTGTGTGTATGAGTGTGTGTGCGTGTATGTGTATAAATAAATACAAATCATTTTGCAAGGTGGACATGACTCTTGGCAGTGGTATTCATGTACACACCAGTGAGCTGTCCAATTTGTTGGCACAGTCAGTATAATGTTATATGTTAATACCATACACATTTTTTATTTACATACAATCCATTTATACAGCTGGATATTTTACTGAAGCAATTCGAGTTAAGTACCTTGCTCAGGGGTACAACGGCAGTGCCCCGACCTGGGAATCGAACCAGCAACCTCTGAGTTACAAGCCCAGTTCTCTAACCGTTACACTACACTGCCGCATCTATACATTGCTCAATACATTGTATAGTAAATATGACAGTGGGTCAAAGGCTGCGGTTCTTTCTCTGGATGCTGAAAAGGCTTTTGACCAGGTGGAGTGGGAGGTATGTATTGGCAGTATTGGAGAAGTTTGACCTAGTGGACTCTTTTGTTTCATGGATTAAAATGTTATATGCTTGGGACTTCCGGCGGTGCAATGTTCATGTGAGGTCGCAGATTCTTGAGCTCCGTTGGTTTACCGTCTTACCAAACATAATTTTTATAAAAAATCTGCAAATAATTGTCCAACAACGTTGTAAACATGAGCTCTGTTGCTAGAAGCACCAGAAGTGTAGTCAGAGATGCCCGACATAGCTAACACTAGCATTAGCACTACCAAAGGTGGGGGCGCTGTTAAGAAAAACATGGAGGAAATTCTGCAATCTATAGTGCAATCGAACCAAGAAATCCGGGAGGAAATTCAGCCAATGAGAAAAGATGTAAAATAATTCAAAGGTCAAAACAAGGAGTCGTTTACAAGACTGCAAACATCGGTCGGAGGTCTGAGTGCTCAGCTAGCAAAGCTCGAGAAGAGAGTTGTCGAGACGGAGGGTCGGATCGGTGCCATGGAGGGGGGACCCACGGCAGAGCCATCGGCTTTCTACTACATCGAGAAGAGGAGCTCATGGAAATGTGTGAGGACCTCCAGAACCGAGCGAGACGACACAATCTGAGGCTGTATCAGATCCCCGAAGGGAGGGAGGGACAGGACACAGTGGGCTTCATTAAGAAGTTATTGCCACGGGTGCTGCCAACACTACCACTGAAGGAAGAAGACATCAGAATTGATCGTGCCCATAGAGCACTCACTCCAAAACCGAAAGAAAACGACCCCCCTCGCTCCATCGTAGTTAAATTTGCTGACTACACGGTGAAGGAACAGATTTTAAGACAGGCTTGGACACAGGGCCAAATGAAGATGGAGGACAGGCAAATTTACTTTGATAATGATTATTCTCCCAAACTGCAGAGGAAACGCACTCAGGTTAGACACGTCGTTAAACAACTGAAGCAGAAGAATATCAAAGCGAAGTGTCTATACCCTGCTCGGCTGAGGATGACGGTGGGCCCAGAGGAAAGAACCTTCCAGACGCTGATGGATGCCATCCCGGTACTTCAGAAACTGAACATCCAGATCCGAGTCGATGACCGGGATAAAATGGAGAGAGAGCTGACCAGATACAGGTGGGAGAGACGGGATGGCGGCTGTCGCGGAAGGAACGTGAACTTGCTTTCGGAAGAAGACTGCAGGTTTTTCTCCCATGGAAGTGGCTGAATATGAGCGTGGCTGAATGGACACATTGAAGTAAGGTTGCCTGCTATAGTAGTTAGAAGCTAGACAGAATAATGAATAATGTTTTCTATATGGGCTAACTGGTTTCACACTGCAAGTTTATATTACATCAGTGTTCTGTTAATGTTTGAATTATGCCGAGCCCAGAATGTAACGGTAGCATAATATTTAGCTGTTTTGGTTAGCGGTATATTAGGTTGACTGCTATAGCAGTTAGACGCTAGACAGAATAATGAATAATGTTCTCTAGATGGGCTAATTGGTTTCACACCGTTAGTTTATATTACATTAGTGTTCTGTGAATGTTTTAATTGTGCCGAGTCCAGAATGTAACGGCAGCATAATATTTAGTTGTTTTGGTTAACGGATGCGATTGATTTATCAAGATGAGTGCTTTACACTCAGCCTTAGGCAGTTTACCCAATGGATTGGGCCTGCTGCATTCACATGCTGTGACTTTATCCCGGAGAGATTTCGCCACTCTTCACCCGGTTCCATACGGGGACTGGCCACTGCTTTGGTTTGTCTGACAGCAGAGGGGCCAGTTGAAGTTTTGGAAGCCATAAATATATGTTCGATTTACATGTATATTGTTTTCTTTAGAAATATATGTATAGTTTTTGTTCTTTTTCATGTTTGTTCCTTGGCAGCTGATAGGACCTTTATAACATGTGACCTTGCATCTGACACTCACTCATTGATTAAAAGGTATTGCAATGATAGCAAGGACTAAAGGTACATGGATAGTTTAACTGTAGTTAGTTACAACATAAAGGGTTTGGGAAACCCGATTAAGAGGAAGAAAGTACTCAACCAGCTTAAGGCTTTACAATGTTCAGTTGCTATGTTACAAGAGACTCATTTGTCTGAAGCAGAGCACCTGAAGTTGAGGAGGGAATGGGTGGAACAAGTGTACAGCTCGTCGTTTGACAATGGGAGGAAGAGGGGGGTTGCTATTTTATTCAGAAGGTCCGTTTTCTTTAACAGTGAAAGGGTAATTCAAGACAAGGAAGGCAGGTTTGTCATGGTGATAGGCACGATTGGGGAAAATAAATTTATGTGAATTTGTGAATTTGTATGCACCGAATGAGGATTGCCCATATTTTTTCCAAAAAATAGCTTCCAAATTGGCAGTTGAGTGGGAGGGAATTATTGTAATAGGGGGGGACTTTAATTGTATATTAAATTCAAACATGGATCGTGGGAAGGGACCCCGATCTAGAAAAACGAACACTGTCCTGGGGATGGTGGATGGACTGGGGTTGATAGACGTGTGGCGATATCTCCACCCCAGAGAAAAAGATTACACTTACATGTCTCAAGTTCATGGGAGCTACTCTAGACTAGATATGTTTTGTGTATCTAAGGTCGACATGGAGTGTAAGATAGAACCCATTACTTTGTCGGATCATAGCCCCATCATGATGAAAATAAATTTAGGTCAGGAAAAACTATTCAGGTATTGGAGACTTAATGTCTCAATATTGAATGATCCCCTGATTCGACAGGAACTATGTGACAGCCTAAATGAATATATTGACATAAATAATAACGGAGCTGTTACTCCATCTATTTTATGGGAGGGAGCTAAAGCTGTAATGAGGGGAAAGATCATTCAAATTTCATCTAGAATTAAAAAACAAAGAGAGACTAGAAGAATTGAACTGGAGACTGAAATTATAAGGTTAGAATGTGAACACAAAGTATCAAGGGATAGGGACACACTAGAATTGCTAAAGCAAGAGAAACAAAAACTAGATGATCTACTTACCTATAAGGCAGAGGGTGCGCTCAGATTTGTAAAAAGAAAGTATTACGAAATGGGTAATAGAGTGAGTAGGCTACTAGCCTTTCAACTAAGGAAAGCTCAATCTAAACGTGTGGTCCCTAAAATGTAACATCCGGATACTAATACAGTTACATCTAAATCAAAAGAAATAGCGGAGGCATTTGCTGCATATTATAAAAAGTTATATGGAGGCCAGGAGCTAACAGGGAAAAAAAGAGAAAATATCACGTTTCCTTGATTCGGTCAAATTGAATAAACTATCACAGGAGGAGGCTGAAAAATGATGTGTTCCCCCATAACAGTAGAGGAAATGGCAATGATTAGATTGTGGGTTCAATTCCCATTGGGACCACATATACTGAAAAAAGTATGCATTCACTACTGCGACCAAAGTCGCTTTGGATAAAAAAGCGACTGCTAAATGGCATATATTATATTATAATTACTTCCCTGAAAAGCTGCCCTTTAAATTATCAAAATTCCACAAACCTTGTTATCCTGGAAAATATGTTACAACCACAATGTTTCCCCCATAAAACATACATGTACCTCTGGAATAACACTGATATAATGCTGGGAAGATGCTAACTGCATTTCATTGCCTCAGTACTTGTACTTTGTGCAATGACAATAAAGTAGAATCTAATCTAATCTAATAGTGACAAAAAAAAGTATTATTTCTCCCTAAATGGTACCAAAGAAACATTAACCATTAATCTCTAATATTTGATGGGTCAGGCAATGTACTCACTTATGGTCTATTCATGTACTTGCACAACATTCCCATCCCTTAGCTTAGAGAATTTAATGCTGTTCTCAAGGCAATTCCAAATGGGTTATTACAACTAGGGCTGACCCCGTTTAGTCAATTAGTCGATTGTTTGGTCGATGGGCTGTTGGTCGACCGAGATTTGTTTAGGTTGAGCAAACGCGTGAAAAAAATAATATATAATAATTCTCCACGCAGACACCTAGATTCACGCCACAGTTCGGCTGTTCGGCGCGCTTATCAGTAGAATAATCCATTCTGGATGCTGCGGGTATGGCAGTGACAGCCCTTCACTCTTAACACAGCTGGGCCTATTTATGTTCTCTCTAAATTTTATTAGGCAGTTAAGGTAATAATGTTGTGAATAACTAATAAAAAAAACGAATAAAAGTAACATTTTATAATAAATGTGTTTTGCCAATTGTATGGTTTATACATTTATAACTAACGTAAGTAACACCCCCTTTCATGTAGCCTATATTGTATCCTTCTAGCCTATATTGTTTTAGGCACGCGAATGTGCATTTTAATTGTAGCCTACGATTTGCCTACAGATTAGTGATATAAGCATTACTCATCTCGATATAACCTAAGAACAATGTCAAAGAAAAAAATCTGGAGTATGGCAGCATTTCCTTTTAGTCGCGGACGATCCAAAAAAAGTGGAATGTAAACTTTGCAAGCAACGCTTCGCTTACCACAGTTCAACAACGAGCATGACCTACCACTTGAAAATGGTAAGTTAGCCTACTTTATATTCTTTCCGTTCTTTTTTTTGCAAAAGAGATTTTAAATCCCAATGAGACCAACCTGGTTAATTAAATAAAACATAGCCTACGCATTTATTTGTGGTCAAATAAAAGCATTAGCCTATTATGTGGCCATACCGCAACTTCACAAGCGCAACGGCAGAATCTGCAAGCATGAACTGAGTTTTTTCTTTTCTTTCAGGTAATCTTGAACTCCGGCTCCATAAAGTGATTAGCCCATTGTTACTCATTTGTGTTATTCATTTAATAAAGTTATAAAACATGAGACAAGCGCAGTGTGCATATTGTTGTATTTATTAACCCCCACAGGTCCGTGCTTAATTCAGAGAAGCTTTCTCATTTTGGTGTCGTCTGATATTTATCTAAATTTCATCAACTCAACACACACTCCAAAGTGTTTGATATTTTTATTTGAAGGACAATCACAGCTACCTTTATATGCCATCAATAGTTTGGTCAGTATCATATGCAGCTTGTAAATAGATCTACAAACACACAAGTTATAAAAGACAAGGTTTACTTTTTGTCTAACTAACCTAACTTAAAAAATCTCATATTTGCCAGTGCTCAAATCAGAAAGTCGCGATTCTAAGGTTTCTGTCAATGTTTTTGCCGAGTGTGTATGATAAAATCTCACGAAGTTAGAAATAAAAATATACTTTCATTGCTGCTAGGATTGGCAGCGATCCAGCCGACCCTAAAAGGTTTAAACAAAAAAAACAAACAAAAAAAAAAAAATTCCGCTCTGTTTGTTTTATTGCTGCCTTTGAATTGTGGCTACAGATTTACCTACAGGGTCCTAGTTTAACTATGTGGTTGCTCCTAGCACCTGAAACTGTACTTCCCGCTAGGGTGGCTTTCAGCTAAACTGTTCTTGACTACGGTTAACACTTTGTTGTACGTCGCTCTGGATAAGAGCGTCTGCCAAATGCCTGTAATGATAGATCACTACAACAAATTGTTTATGAAAGATGCTCCTAACATATGATGTGAAATATAATACTTTTGCGTTTTTATCTCTATTTTCCTTTTATGTTATTTACATATTTTTTACATTATTATTAAGTTATGTTGTTTATTTTCTTATCTTTAACCAATGCTGTGGCTAAAATGTATTCCAGATTTTTGTAATGCATAAATAAACAAAATAATACTTTTGATAAAAAAAATTGTTACCTTGGCTGGGAGCCTCCTCGGTCTTTACCTCAGCAGGTTAATCGTATCTCTTGTTGTGTGAAGGGGCTATGGTTTGAATCCCGCAGCAGACCTGTCCCTGTTAGATGAGAGATGAGCAAAAGTATTAGGAAAGTAATTTGCATGCTAGCTCCACACTATAGCTAGCTCAGCAAGTAACAAAACCATTGTAGAATGCATATGCAGTAATTTTGGCACTAAACACATCCAGTCTTTATAAGCCCTAACATTTAAAAAATATGTCCTGTTTGTATTAAGCTGGAATGCTAGAGGAAGATCCACAGGGGGACACACAGACACTAATTAACTCGGTGTGACGCTGCAGTTCTGAACAGCCAGGCTAACAAAAGGCTTTTCACGCCACAACTTCAAAAGAACATCTGTTCTGAACATGTCCTGATCAGTCCATAAAACAACCAAATCAAACTTGCATCTCAGTCAGTAAAGTTAACTAGATAGCTGCAGCAAGCTATATAGTCATTTCCCTGTGTTACAGGTATGGTGCGCAGCTGCCAACAATGATGTCTATTGCTGTATTACTGCACTGATCTCTTGCGTCAACAATGATTGTTCTTACCATGTATTAATGCACATCTTGTAAGTTGCTCAATGCGCAGCAAACATCCTGTCGGCTTCCCTCCCCCCTCCCTGGGGCAGACAGCCAATTGCCACCCCCTAGTGACATTCCCGGCCAGAGCCGACTCTGGCACGACAGGAAATTGAACCCCGGTCGCCGTGGCCAGCGTCGGACATTGTAACCACTGGACCACGCGGGAGGCCCTCATTTTAATACAGAGAATCTCTGTACTGAGAAAATAGCTACTTTAGATACGTCAAAAAAATGTGTTGAACTCGTGATGCACACATGCATGCAACTCCTTTACCCCAGGAAAAAAATAACTTACTTTTTGATCAATTGCTCCAAAAAGATCGACTTCATTCAGATGCTTGGTGCTGTCCGTCCCACCGAGACAACTGTACAGAAAGTTTATCATTCAAATCATAACAGAATTCAATAGGGTTCAATTCCACCACCGGCCGCACCAGAGTCAGGTCTGGATGGGAGCGCCACTAGGGGGCGACAATTAGCTGTCCGCCCCAGGGAGGGGGGAGGGAAGCCGATACAAGCTCGCTGCGTATAGGAGTGGCTCTGTGTGTACCAGAGTTACCGTCGATGACTTGGCGAGTGCCGGCTCGGAGGAGGCGGTACATCGCCTTTGTCACTGCTGGTCACAGGGCTACGGCAGTGAACTCACAATACAAGGGGGGGGGATTGATATGAAACAGATTGGCCTTGAAACCTGAGACAAGAGAAGAGACGATCTGATGATTGAATTACAGCCGCCTGAACTTTTACACCCATCCGATGCCCCACAATGCACCACAGCGCCAGTCCGGCTCAGACTGATTGGCTGACCGCCCCAGAGGGAGAAAATAATGCTGCCTATCAGGGACGCGGTTCGAAACCAGTCTCTACCAGACCGGCCCTGGTCATAATAGGCTTATTTCGAGAAGCACGAAAGGTGTCCCTCTACGGCCAAATGCCGAGATTAACGAAAGACAAGACGAAGGTCGGTATTATTATTTTTTTTGCCTCCCAATTTAGTAGCCAATTACACCCTCTATTCATTTTGACTTGCCCTCTCCCACACGAGTCCGCCCCTCGTCTCTACGAGGCAAGCTAATTCTCTGAGGGCAGCGAACTCCACAAACGGAATTCGCCCCCGCCCACGTTCTGGAGACTCCCTTACGTGCTTCACGGCGGACCCAAGCCGGCGGACCCGAGCCGGCCCACCCTCCCCCTCCCCCTGGGGCGGACAGTCAAATGCCACCTCCGATCAGGGCTGATGACCAGGGTCGGTCTGGTAGAGACGCAGGTTCCGAACCGCGTCCCTGATAGGCAGCGCACACATATACAGGACCAGCCATAATACGGGTGTGTTAGACAGCTACGCTATCCGCCGCCCTAGAAATAACATTTTAAGAACACACTACCAATTAAAAACCCAGCAGCAGAGTGACGACACATGAGAGGCTCAGAGTGACAGAAACAAAACAGGCTCACAGTTTACACCCTGCGGTATGGAGCACCTATGAGCACTCAGGAGACAGTGTAGTGTAATGGTTAGGAGCTGGACTTGTAACTCAGAGGTTGCTGGTTCAATTCCCAGGTGGGGGCACTGCCGTTGTACCCTTGAGCTAAAGGTACTTAACCTGAATTGCTTCAGTAAAATATCCATCCAGCTGTATAAATGGATTGTATGTAAAAAAATGTAAAGTCACTGTGGATAAGTGTGTCTGCTAAATGCCTGAATTTATTTTTAAATAAATAAATAAGTGGCACACACTGGCACATGCACATCACTCACCTGAAGTCAAACTTAGATTTTCCGTAATTTACAAGAACATCTTTGCGGTCTTCTACGCAGAACTCAATGAAGAGTTGAGTAGTCCCGACGATCATACCACTTCACACTTGCAGGCTGCCTGGAAAAGGCAGGGGAAAAGAATGCACTTACACAAGGCCATTACATTACATTACATTACAGGCATTTAGCAGACGCTCTTATCCAGAGCGACTTACACAGTTTACATTTCTTTACATAATATCCAGCTGTATAAATGGATTGTATGTAAAGAAATGTAAACTGCATTTGTAAGTTGCTCTGGATATGGATTGGAAAGTAAACTGTGTAAGTTGCTCGATAGGAAACGTCCGCTAAATGCCTAAAATGTAAAATGTACATTTTACATTTTATGTAATTTTGAAGCTCTGCCAAATTAATTTCCTACTCGTGGGATATTAAGAGTTTACTTGACTTATACCCTGGCTACTTCCCAACGGATATTGACGTTCAATCACTGAATTACATTTAGAAATATGTTTACATTTCCACAGCTGACAGATGTATGTATGTATAAGTATGCTAGCTAGCTACCTCTAACGTTGCACTGAAAAGTGCAGGTGAATGGCAAATTACCTGGACAGGAGGTCCGCTCTCAACATTTAATGTAGACCTTTACAACCAGGGTTCCACTCAAATCAAATTTCCATTTTCCATGACAAATGTAAGGTTTTCAATTACTTTTTTGAAAAAATTGAATTTACCAGTGCAAATACACATCTCACTGTGTGTGTGTGTGTGTGTGTGTGTGTGTGTGTGTGTGTGTGTGTGTGTGTGTGTGTGTGTGTGTGTGTGTGTGTGTGTGTGTGTGTGTGTGAGAGAACAGACATTAACCCTCTGAGGTCCGTGCTAAGCTTAGAGGAGGTTTTTGATTTTGACATGGTCTGATATTTATCTCAATTTCATCAACTTAACACACACTTACTCCAAAGTGTTTGATATTTTTATTTGAAGGACAATCACAGCTACATTGATATGCCATCAATAGTTTGGTCAGTATCATATGCAGCTTGTAAATAGATCTACAAACACACAAGTTATAAAGAGTACATTTTTCTGCCGTCACAAAAGTTGTGAAAGCACACACTAAACTATAGTGACGAATTGACCCTTCGCTAAACCACGCCCCCCTTAGTTATTGTTGCTATGTACGCCAGCATGGCGCTCCCACTGTCACTAACTGCACTCCCTGGAGAAATATTGTCCAATTTTTGGAAAATAGAAAAAGCGATTTCAGATAGAAGCAGACAGAAGGGTATACAATATGCATTTGAAGGTTATATTCAAGATATCACACTGACTCAGCAACAAAATGACGTTAAAAAAATTAAGATAGAAGCGAAAGCCTACAGATCAGAGTAAAAGTGAACCACCGCATCACCGGGCGATTAAGACAGAGTACAACGACATTAAGTTACACTGTTCCTGTAAAGTTGGGTAGGTCTCTATTCACTACAATCATTAAAAAGCCAAAGCAGTAGGCCTATATAACGTTACATTCAGTAGTAAGTTAGCTAGCATTAGCTAACTAACGTAACATTAGTCGCCTATAGTGTGCTGTAACGACATTACTCTGTTTAACTTGTACCTTATCCTCTAGCTAGCTAGCCAACCAGATCTCTCATGAACTTACTAAATCAGCTTGCTTGCTAGCTCGCTGGTTAACTATTTTCGCAGCCAACTACCTAACTAGCAAGCTATTTAGTGCTAGCTAGTAATGAGCCTGGCTCACTTGACAATGGCCTGATCTTAAACACGGTAGCTAGCTAGCTAGCCAACGTGAAGCAGATATCTCAAGTTTAGCGTACACGGTGATGTCACCGACATATAAATTCGCTATTGACCAGTATAACGTAATACTGTTTACTAACGCGATGTGGAAGTCGGTATTAACGAGGCATAGCTTGGCATCTGCCGCGGTGAGACTTCACAAAGCCTCAAACTTGCAGTAAAATATTTGCGCTGTCGTAATTATTATATATATAGGCTATGATTAAAAAAACAATTCGCTTGGACGAATGGAGATTCGCCAGGTGTTTTGGGCATTTCAGTTACGAAAGGATTGGAATTAGGCAAGTTTAGGACCGTTTCGTGTATACGCGAGCAATTCAGCTTACACTTTTCAGGGTTTTATTTAGGTTTTATAAAGGGAAAAAAACTTATATCTCCTTCAAACCTGTCTGGGTAACGAGTGGCACTGTTACACTTGCCCCAGGCACAACGTTTAACCATAATTTGCTAAAAATCCGCAAAACCAGCTCGAAAATGAAGAAAATGTCTAATTTTTGCGTGTAATTCAATGGAAGGCAGGAAAACAATGTCAGAGGAACTGTAGGAGTATGTAAAACACGCCGCTGTGATTGGCCAGTTTGCGTTTTGGGGCGTGGTTTAGCGAAGGGTCAATTGTTTTGCCAATATGCGTTTGTTCATCAAGGTCTTGTTTATGTAAGGGTGTGAAAATAGTTTAGCACATCTGAGATCTAAATAGCTAAAAACCTGTTTTTATCAGAACTGGTCACATTTATTTCAGGCTGTGGGAGGGCTATATGCTAATTTCAAGAATATTCATGATCCACACCTGAGGCTTGTCCACACCTGTAAAATCTGTCAGATGGGCCATCTCTCTCTCAAAGGCCGTCAGACAAAGAGAAAAGCCATCAGAGTAAGCAATAGTCAGTGAGCCATGCAGAAAGTTTTTTTCATTTGGGAAGATTCATTGAAAACAAACTATATACAAAACATTCCAAATTAAAACATGGTGAGACAATCTGTTCTTTCACAGTCTTTGGTGCCACTTCTCAAAACAGTTTCTGGTCAACTGTAGACACAAGGGAACTTCACAAACCGCTGTTTCCCGACATCTTGCAGAGTACCGGTACACATTTCTTGCAACCAACAGAAGCCAATTTGCCAACATCCAGAGTGTTTGGCAGTGGACACAGGCACATGATCAAAAGTAGGCCATTTTCTGGGTTTAAGATATTTATCGTTAAACGTCTGTTGGAAAACGAAAGCAAAATCCGTGTCTGCGAAGACACGGAAAGACAAACAAAACAAAACCAACGAACAGGAACAAACAAATCAAAGTAAACAGGTAAATCCACGTATCCAAAAACGTGGTATAAACTAAACGCTGAGAATCTAAACAACAACAAGCACACGAACAAACAAGTTCTCGAGAGGCAAGAAACATTAAAGTCACGATTCTAAGGTTTCTGTCAATGTTTTTGCAGCGTGTGTATGATAAAATCTTGCGACGTTAGAAATAGTAATATACTTTTATTGCTGCTGGGAGCGTCGGCGCTCCTGTCGACCTCAGGGGGTTAACAGACATTTCACGGTAACGTTATCGGAAAAGAAACAAAATGTACATATAGAGTTACATGGAATCAGACATTTCTGTCAGAATAATTTCCAATTAGCCATCTGCATTCAATATCTGTCCAACCAAAACAATATTGTTTTCAAACCATCTACTAAAGAAAAGTGATTTATTAATCTGTATATCCTTGTTATTCCATATAAAGTATTTGAGAAAAAATATGTTTGTATGCCAGTCCAAGCCAGAAGAGCCTGTCTATGAAAGTTAGCCAATTTAACAGGTATCTTGTCTACATCATAATTACATTTTAACAGAAGTTCAAGGCCGCCCACCGCGGTTCTGTAAGTATTTAATATTCCAATTCACCTTAAACGTGCTATTTAATGTCCCAAAATCCAAAACCTCAAGACTTCCATTATCTCTAGTATTGCAAAGAATATATCTTTTTTAAACAGTAAGGTTTATTTCTCCAAATAAAATTAAAAAGTAATTTATTAATCCTTAGAGAATTTGAGCCATATCAAGTGATAAGGATACATAAACTGACCTTGATAGCCCTTCAGCTTTAGATAATAGTCCTCCCAAATAATGATAGATCTCTTTAAAGCAATACACATTATGTCACATTATTTGTGTACTTGCCAAGTTGCATACTTGAGTTTGGAATGCACTTGATCACATGACCGTTTACTTCCGTACTTGATATACCTTTCGATATGAAAGTATGCAATTTGGGACACAGTAATATTAAACGGTCATATCCGGTCTTTATAAGCCCTAACATTAAAATATTCACATCCGGTCTTTATAAGCCCCAACATTAAAACATTCACATCCGGTCTTTTCGAGATGGTTAAGCGATTCGGAGGCGTGAAATGTCTTTCTCAACACGCTCTTCTTCCTCAGAAATACAGCACGTGGCGATAGCCAGCTAGCTAACATAACGGTAGCAGTATTACGATGCCTATAAAGTCACTATTACCAAAGAGATTTTAATATAAATGATAACATTACATGCTAATGAGAACAGACAACATTATGCATCATAACTTTCAACCGAAACACATTATTTCTCATAAAATGTCAAAATAAGGGGACTGCCCGGTTTACACGAAACATACCTCCAGAATCGGAAAAGTATACTTTGGCTGGAACACGCAATTCACGTAACGTATAAATTCGAAATGTTGTAGCAAATAATTGTGTAGGATAGGACTAATCGGAGGCATGAAATGTCTTTCTCCAACACGCTCTTCTTCCTCAGAAACCCACGCACACAGGAAGCAGCATTCTCCTACACACTGTAACCTCGCGGTTAGTTTTATTCGCTGGATAAAACACTTTGTAATCCCCGGAAGGTGGATAAGCGATGTCCACAACTGCTAATCGTAAAATGACTTTAACTGTCTCCTGTTCCAGTCAAACAAACTTCTGTAACAAGTTACTTTTTGATAATACAATTATAAAGTCGACGGTGAGTTCTGCCTTTCAGAAATCGTGGTACTAAGTCGCTGGCTACACGTATTCAATGTATATATTCACTCCGGCGATGACTTTAGTAACGAAATAAACCGAATAAAACAAATCTGCGGCGCGAGCGCTGTAAACTAGGGATGGGCGAATCGATACGGAAGTACAGACACTTCCTCCTTCTTTAGTTTCCTTTTTAATGGCAGAATTCAACGCTTGTCGGCGTATTACACGCACACAGGAAGAAGCATTCTCCTACACACTAACTTCGCGGTTAGTTTTATTCGCTGGATAAAACACTTTCTAATCCCCGGAAGGTGGATAAAGCGATGTCCACAACTGCTAATCGTAAGATTACTTTAACTGTCTCCTGTCACAGTCAAACAAACGTCTGTAACAAGTTACTTTCTGATAATACAATTATAAAGTCTGCTCGTTATACATTCACTCCGACGATTACTTTATTTACCACAAAATAAATAGAATCAATACAAACCTGCACTCTGCGAGAGCGCGCTGTAAACTCGGCTGCTCCGAAACTTCTCCGGGAGAACAAACCCTACTCTCGGCTCGTGTGTCAATGAGCAAATAACGAATGCTGATTGGCTACAACACATACGTGTCACTAACGAGGTTAAACTAACAGTGTATGGCACGCGCAGGGGATAAGATAATAAGAATAAATAATAATACATTTTATTTGTTATGCGCCTTTCAAGAAACCCAAGGTCGCAGTACAGTGGGAGGAGTAGATAAAGTTACATAAAACATACAGTTAAGCAGATACAAGCACAACAGAACGGAGACAACACAGGAACCACAGAAACTAAACAAAGATTTTAGTGAACAGATGGGTTTTGAGGCGGCTTTGAAACTGTCCAGGGTTGGGGCTTGGCGAATCTCTATGGGGAGAGAGTTCCAGAGGGTGGGTGCTGCCACACTGTAGGCTCTGTCCCCAAAGGTTCGTCGGCTGGTGCGGGGTGGAGAGCAGACCCGTGTCCGAGGACCGCAATCTCGAGATGGGGTATGATGGTGGAGAAGGTCAGACAGGTACTGGGGGCGAGGGCATGGAGGGATTTGTAGGTGAGGAGGAGGAGTTTGTATGAAATGCGAGACTTGACCGGAAGCCAGTGGAGTCGGATGAGAGTGGGGTGATGTGCTGCCAGGGCTTGGTGCCATTCCTCCGAGATGTGAACTCGCCCACCTGCTTGCTGGAAACAGCCTTCTGCTCCACGGTGAGCGTTGTGCCGGCTCTCCCTCCCCTCTCTCCCTCTCTCCCTCTCTCCTCCTCTCCCTCCCTCCCTCCCTCCTCTCCTCTCTCTCTCTCTCTCCCTCTCTCTCTCTCTCTCTCTCTCTCTCTCCCTCTCTCCCCTTTCCCTCTCTCCCTCTCCTTCCCTCCCTCTCTCTCTCTCTCTCTCTCTCCCTCTCTCTCTCCCTCTCTCCCTCTCTCTCCCTCCCTCTCCCTCCCTCCCTCT
>JAINUG010001578.1:0-20077 GCA_029706075.1 Aldrovandia affinis
CTTCTCACTGTGGGACTCTTATTTTGAAACGCCCTCTCCCGGAATGAGAGGAAATGCCTTTGTTAGAACGGAAGTGCTTGGTTAGAGAGAAAGTTTGTCTAGAAGGGAGAAGACACATGTTTGCTAGCGTCCAGCTTTTATCGTTTCCATCCTCTTACAAACTCCAAGCAGGCAATGCCGTAAGTTTATAATTTAATGTTATAAAAATAAGACAATGTTAAAGTGTGTTTGATAAATGTCACGCCGGTTTGTATTAAGAAAACGTTTTGTGTTTACGAGTTATTACAATAAGAAAGGACAGGACAGCAATTGATATTGTTGTATTTATTTTTATTGCAGTTTTTACTCCATGTCCATGTACAAAGTGAAGAGCCAACAGTAAATGGTCAATCTTTACACGACTCAGTCATTTTTGGAGTGGAGTTTAGCTCGCTGTTGAGCTGAAGTACAGCACGCTTTGGTAGGAACAGCACATAAGCAATTGGTCTTTGCTTACCTCCAAACCTGTTTTACCTGCTCAAAGGCTTCGTTGACTTCAGGAGTCCATTTGATTGGATCTCGAGCCTCCGTTGGTTCGCTGTAAATACAATCTAACAGTGGCTGCATCAATTGTGCATAATTACACATCCAGGTTCGCAGAAATTTATCATTCATAAAAAACCCCATCATGTTTTATTTTATTTTAGGCTTGGGGCCTGCAGTATTATTTTTTTTTAATTTTATTATTTTTTTTTTTCACACCCCCCTTGCTTATCTCCTTGGCCTTGTGAGGCCGGAATATCCAAACATGCCTTCTTCCGAGAAGGAGAGCAATTCAATATGCCGTCTACATACAGGAGGGGAAAAAATCACAGATACTGCCAAATGCCTAAAATGTAAAATGTAAAATGTACATAGTAAGTGCAGATCAGATGGATCATTCATTTTAGATTCTTCGCTGTCTACAATGAATGCGTCATTTTTTACTTTTATTCTCTTTTTTATTTTGACGCTTGAATGTTTGCAGAACATCATACAATACCTAATTATTTCTCTGATGTAAACTAAGATGGTCATCGGAAAGAGCTAACAGCATACTGTACGGTTCAAATTGCAGTTGTGTATGCACACAGCTTTGTACAGGCAAAAGAATGATATTTTTACAACCTTGGATCTCTGTCCAGCAGCTGGACTCAGCATGCTGGGTTCTTTTAGCCACATTTCGGCGAATAACAGTCCATATTTAATATTTGATATAATATAATATTATTATATATAATACTTAGTTCCATATTTCTTTTGCTTAGTTTTTCTTTTTTATTCACTCATAGTCATTCGCAATTGCATTCATATCACATTCATTTTTATTCACTCATACTATGAATAAACACTCCACCTCTTAGAAAACAATTCCTTACAAAACTTGTATTTGAGAAGTTCGTATCTTTCGGCAAGGCACACTGTTCTGACCTCTGTGGTTTAATTAACTCTCTGCAAAAACATTCCTAAGAAACACACAGCTTTGTGCCTATCTCTTTTGGCACAGCGCCACACCTTGTGCCAGCGTGAGAAGAGGTTCAAATACTATTTTGAACAGAAACAGAATTTCTCTATCAATCCCTCCTTTTTATGATTTTATCCCATATAGTCATAAAACATTTATCAAATACTTACCCTCGAGCGGTAAGTGTCACATACAATTACTCCGCCCAAATCCTCCTAAACTTCCTCCAGTCTGTACACTAGGAACAGCTCCATGAGCGGGTCTATTCTTTTACACATTAATTGTCCAGAAAACAGTCTCACCCTTTATCTCAGTTCAGGATGGTGTCATCCCACAGACTCCTCAGTTTCCAATGTGGGGCTTCCATCAACTTCTACGAGAATAGAAGGGGTGGGTTCCCTAACCAAGTATGATGGTCATGTGCACTTTTGCATTGGAATTGCTGTGGCGCATCTGGTGGACGTTTACCCTCTTATTCATTTAAAACTGGTTGTTTAAACCCTTGCTATTCAAAGGAAGCGAGACTGTGATCTCTTAAATTTGGAGGTTTTATAATTGCTTCGCATGAAGAACATCAGAGTATTTAAATAGTAATAATAATAATACATCTCTCTCCCTTGAGATCCTTTTGGCTGTAGGAATTTCACCCATTGCCCTGAATGAAACCTTATTTATTTAGCTTATTTATTTAGCCCCAAAACACACGTTTTATCTTCCCAGTATCTGTGTTTCAATACAGGGGTTCCTCCTGTCCCCAATACTCATATTCCTGTACTGGTGCTTTACTGGTGGCCCTTGTGGCCTGGGGCCTGCTGTCCACACTGGTGTTCTAGGTGGGCCCCTTGCGGCCTTCCCATAGCTCCCCTGCCTCTACCACTACCTCGTCCTCTGGGCCCTGGGCCTGTGGCCATCCCCACGGGCCTGTTCCGACAATTACGTAATATGTGTCCTGGCCATCCACAGAACCAGCAGACTATAGGACCCCAGAATAGCCCCCTTCTGTTGGAATGAGGGTGCTGGGTTTGTGGCTGACCTTGGCAGCCTGCTGTTATTGTCTGGTGTGGGGGTGGCTGAGTTGCAGTCACCTGTTGAAATGGTGGGGGCTGTGCCGTAACCACTGGTGCTTCAATTACTGCTTTTGCCTTGTCTTGTTCTGATTTTGCAGTCAGGTCGGCAATTTGGAGTTTTAACAGCTTGTTTTCAAGAGTAGTGGCCTCGTCTTCTCTAGCAGTTTTCGCTCCCCCGTGTTTGGCTACGCAGTGTACAATGTGATCTTTCCGCACCACGGTGGGCATGTTGTCTAGGCCTACTACATCCTCTAGCTTTTGCTGCACTTTCTCTGGCAACCCTTTCTGCACTCCATGTCTCCAGTGGCCCTCTGAGCCAGTAGATGAATCTGGCCTTTCTCCTGTGCTGTGCTCCCAGAGGGTGAACGCCCTTTGAATGTATACATACACTTCCTCACCTGACATGTTTAACACCGTTCTTTGAGGTTACGTTAATTTGCAATCTATAGTTACACAAGTCTTAATCCTAAAGTTATTTATTACTGCTTACTGCGAAGGCGTCCCTCCTGAAATATACTGTGTATTACGCGTAATAAACTAGGTTGTTATTTTATCTATATTTATCTTTATTTAGTAACGAACAATTCGCGCGTTCCTTTTTTTTTCTTTAGAAATGTACACGAGCGAATGACTCACTGTGTTGCAAAACTGTACCGAAGCGGTGCCTCATAGACCCAAGAATGAAAAGAATTGAAAGCCGAACAGTCTCTGTCTGCCACTCTCACTCCTAGTGGCCCCCTCCTTTTAAATTCCGTTTTCTGCTGCTCTGTTGCCCGCTGCAACAATTTTCTCTTTTCCCTTACTGAGCATTCACCCTGCCACGGAACTTTCAAACGTAGGTTTATGCTAGGGAACTATTTGTCTCAACACGCTAAAAACAGTATTCCTAGAATATCTAATTGAAAGGGACGAAATAATTAAACCACTTGGGAAAGGTTGTATTTAAATTCCGGAGACCAGGGAAACAGATAACAAATCAAACACTGCAAAGATTACGCATTCAAGTAAGAATGCTTGAAAGTACACTAAAATGGAAAAAAACGAAAGCTTCATACACGCTCCCGAACAGTAGCGAAATATCAGGACAAAATATAGAAACCCGTAATTATAAGACTACCCCGAAAGGTTGAAACTGAATGGTCTTTAAAGAATCTAACTATCAATGCCCCAAACTACAAATGAAACGCTATCGCGCACTAAACTGAAATTATGATGGAGGTGAGATAAAATAACTAACAGACTAAAACTGAAACAAGGAAAATTTCCCAATAAAGTGCTGAACTTCATAAACTAAACTATTAAGAACATCTGTCGAATAAAGACCTTTAAAATAGAAGCAGAGGAAAGGTTATAACAAAGAGCTGGAAAATGAATTAGATTGGGAAATCTAGGAAATGTATATGCTTACACATATCAATAGCCTACGTTTGATTATTATAATTTTTTAAAAGAAATCTACACGAGCGAATGACTCACTGTGGTACCAAACTGTACCTGAGTGGTGCCTCATAGCACTTGAAAACCGGGATGTAATAGCCCAATTCAATAACTCCAATATAAGGAAAATGGTTTATTAAAACCCAAGAGCAAACATAAAAATGTTGGAAAGTGCCCTAATTGTAAAGAATTGACGCTGAAAATGTTTCACTGGTGCCCTTGGAAACAATCTCTTCCTGCTCACTCCTCTTTGCCCCCACTTTTTCTAAATTCAGTTTCTGCTGCTCTGTTTGCCCTTGGTTGAAACTGAATGGTCTTTAAAGAAAGTCTGCTGAATAAAGACCTTTAAAACATTCGACTCCTCTTTGCCCCCTCCTTTTTAAATTCAGCGGTGTTCCCGACTCCTTATTTTTCTATATAATATACGCCATTTAGCAGACGCTTTCCTCCAACTGTACATAAGCAATGTATTTTGTTTCTCACTTTGTCTCATATTGACATAATTCGGTACAAACTCTCGCAACGGATAACTTCCCACTTTGTCTTCTCCCCTACTCTAAACTCTGTATGTATTCAAACAGAGTGTCCCTCTTCAATACCCACTTAGCGTTTTGTTGCAACACATGAAACACAATCAACACATCATTTTTCATGCTCTTATATCTACATTTCTAAATTAAGACTTGTCGACATTAAGTCCCCATATATTGTAGTATGGCCAGGAATGCGTGCGTGTTTACTTTCTTTTTATTGGGAAACAGGGGTGACCTATTATGTCATTTACTCATTAACTTTATCCGTTATATATGTCCCCTATTTCGGGCTCATGCAACTATAAATATGTCCCTTATTTCGGGCTCATGCAACTATAAATATGTCCCTTATTTCGGGCTCATGCAACTATAAATCGGGGCTCATTTGCCACGGCCCTTATCCTACTGGACCCGTGGTCTCGACAAGTCTTATTGTATTATTAACGTAAACTATATACTTATAATAACAATATTACAATTCCACTTTCCAAAAATCACCCTTATCTGTAATACTGAAGGCTGTCTAACATTTAGCAAGTATCTCATACATCGCGTGCGCTATTTTACAAGACAAAATGACTTACACACCTGTACAGCAACTTCGCGATTCTGCGAAGACATTTATAGAAAAGATCACAAATGCAAACAAGCACTTGCACATGATACCAGATCTCGTAAAGCACATGAAGACCCCATTTAACCCATAGAATATTCGCAGGCGCCATTTGAGCTCACAACACACTCCTCAAATTGCCGGCATATTCCTACGTTTTGACCTATTTTGGACTGCCTTTTTGCCAGTCCTAATTTATTATTTGAATCTAGACATACAAACTTCAATGATTTCCCTTTTGCCAATCCTAATTTTGTTTTTAAACAAGACACACGAACCACAATAATTTCCCAAATTGCCAATGTCAATAATCCTTTCAGTCGTGTATAAGAAAAACCCCACAGTTTCAACACCAGAATTGTCGCAAGGACCAGGTACAAACCCGTTAAACCTCACTTCAATTTACAGTATTGTGTGTTTTCACTGGGTGTGCATCGTATCAACACATCAACACTTCTAGTGCTTGAAATGGCCTTACCACAGAAGTGGATTTGCAGTTTTGTCAGCTGACAGAATGAAAAAACAAAAACGGGGAAAGATATGCAGAGAGACAACTGCTAAACTAATAGTTTATCCTGACCGTTGTTCATTAACAGGTCAGGAGATACCGGTATCGTGGGTCCTCCCCACTTGGGTCTCTCCCCACACACTTCACTTTAGACTGCACGTATTTACCCTAGGCCCGTCCTTGCTCACAAATTGTCTGCCCTGAATCAACTGGCCACGCGCAGTTCCAATCAACTCTGCAAACGACTTGCTGTTTGAGTTCGAGATCGCCCGTACGTCCCACCTAATTATTTAAACTAATATTGTGTCTCTGCATATCATTGCGTTACAATCTATTTGTCTCTCTTAATATAACAAACAATTCCCTAAATTTAGACCTTCTCGTCCAACAGTCTGACACTTCACTTCTAGACTAATGCAGAATTTTATGAAAAAGGTTTCTGCTTACCTTGTCAGATTGGCGCCGGTGTAATGGATAGCCAGTTAGCATGTTTCCGACTTGTTTTTAAATGACTTTTCCGACCGATTTGGACCGGAAAATGGCCTGGTTAATGAGGGGTGTGTCAAAGCCAATACCTAGCGATGCTTTACACTGACTAAACCACTAGATTTGCCGCTACATTAGAAAATGTCACGCCGCTGCCATCGCTGCCATTGAATTGAATGGATAGCCAGTTAGCATGTTTCCGACTTGTTTTAAACGACTTTTCCGACCGATTTGGACGGGAAAAGCGGCCTGGTTAATGAGGGGCGTGTCAAAGCCAATACCTAGCGATGTTTTACACTGATTAAACTGCTAGATTTGCCGCTACATTTAAAATGTCACACCGCTGCTATCGCTGCCATTGAATTGAATGGATAGCCAGTTAGCATGTTTCCGACTTGTTTTAAATGACTTTTCCGACCGATTTGGACGGGAAAACGGCCTGGTTAATGAGGGGCGTGTCAAAGCCAATACCTAGCGATGCTTTACACTGACTAAACGCTAGATTTGCCGCTACATTAGAAACTGTCACGCCGCTGCTATCGCTGCCATTGAATTGAATGGATAGCCAGTTAGCATGTTTCCGACTTGTTTTAAACTACTTTTCCGACCGATTTGGACGGGAAAACGGCCTGGTTAATGAGGGGGCGTGTCAAAGCCAATACCTAGCGATGTTTTACACTGACTAAACTGCTAGATTTGCGGCTACATTAAAAAATGTCACACCGCTGCTATCGCTGCCATTGAATTGAATGGATAGCCAGTTAGCATGTTTCCGACTTGTTTTAAACGACTTTTCCGACCGATTTGGACCGGAAAACGGCCTGGTTAATGAGGGGGTGTATCAAAGCCAATACCTAGCGATGTTTTACACTGATTAAACTGCTAGATTTGCCGCTACATTAAAAAATGTCACACCGCTGCTATCGCTGCCATTGAATTGAATGGATAGCCAGTTAGCATGTTTCCGACTTGTTTTAAATGACTTTTCCGACCCGATTTGGACGGGAAAATGGCCTGGTTAATGAGGTGTGTCAAAGCCAATACCTAGCGATGCTTTACACTGACTAAACCACTAGATTCGCGGCTACATTAGAAAATGTCACGCCGCTGCCATCGCTGCCATTGAATTGAATGGATAGCCAGTTAGCATGTTTCCGACTTGTTTTAAATGACTTTTCGACCGATTTGGACGGGAAAACGGCCTGGTTAATGAGGGGGCGTGTCAAAGCCAATACCTAGCGATGCTTTACACTGACTAAAACGCTAGATTCGCCGCTACATTAGAAACTGTCACGCCGCTGCTATCGCTGCCATTGAATTGAATGGATAGCCAGTTAGCATGTTTCCGACTTGTTTTAAACGACTTTTTCGACCGATTTGGACCGGGAAAACGGCCTGGTTAATGAGGGGGCGTGTCAAAGCCAATACCTAGCGATGTTTTACACTGACTAAACCGCTAGATTTGCGGCTACATTAAAAAATGTCACACCGCTGCTATCGCTGCCATTGAATTGAATGGATAGCCAGTTAGCATGTTTCCGACTTGTTTTAAACGACTTTTCCGACCGATTTGGACCGGAAAACGGCCTGGTTAATGAGGGGCGTATCAAAGCCAATACCTAGCGATGTTTTACACTGATTAAACTGCTAGATTTGCCGCTACATTAAAAAATGTCACACCGCTGCTATCGCTGCCATTGAATTGAATGGATAGCCAGTTAGCATGTTTCCGACTTGTTTTAAATGACTTTTCCGACCGATTTGGACGGGAAAATGGCCTGGTTAATGAGGGGTGTGTCAAAGCCAATACCTAGCGATGCTTTACACTGACTAAACCACTAGATTCGCCGCTACATTAGAAAATGTCACGCCGCTGCCTATCGCTGCCATTGAATTGAATGGATAGCCAGTTAGCATGTTTCCGACTTGTTTTAAACGACTTTTCCGACCGATTTGGACCGGGAAAGCGGCCTGGTTAATGAGGGGGCGTGTCAAAGCCAATACCTAGCGATGTTTTACACTGATTAAACTGCTAGATTTGCTGCTACATTTAAAATGTCACACCGCTGCTATCGCTGCCATTGAATTGAATGGATAGCCAGTTAGCATGTTTCCGACTTGTTTTAAATGACTTTTCCGACCGATTTGGACCGGGAAAATGGCCTGGTTAATGAGGGTGTGTCAAAGCCAATACCTAGCGATGCTTTACACTGACTAAACCACTAGATTCGCCGCTACATTAGAAAATGTCACGCCGCTGCCATCGCTGCCATTGAATTGAATGGATAGCCAGTTAGCATGTTTCCGACTTGTTTTAAACGACTTTTTCCGACCGATTTGGACCGGGAAAACGGCCTGGTTAATGAGGGTGTGTCAAAGCCAATACCTAGCGATGTTTTACACTGACTAAACTGCTAGATTTGCGGCTACATTAAAAAATGTCACGCCGCTGCTATCGCTGCCATTGAATTGAATGGATAGCCAGTTAGCATGTTTCCGACTTGTTTTAAACGACTTTTCCGACCCGATTTGGACGGGAAAGCGGCCTGGTTAATGAGGGGCGTGTCAAAGCCAATACCTAGCGATGCTTTACACTGACTAAACCGCTAGATTCGCCGCTACATTAGAAAATGTCACGCCGCTGCTATCGCTGCCATTGAATTGAATGGATAGCCAGTTAGCATGTTTCCGACTTGTTTTAAACGACTTTTCCGACCGATTTGGACCGGGAAAACGGCCTGGTTAATGAGGGGGCGTGTCAAAGCCAATACCTAGCGATGTTTTACACTGATTAAACTGCTAGATTTGCTGCTACATTAAAAAATGTCACACCGCTGCTATCGCTGCCATTGAATTGAATGGATAGCCAGTTAGCATGTTTCCGACTTGTTTTAAATGACTTTTCCGACCGATTTGGACGGGAAAACGGCCTGGTTAATGAGGGGGTGTGTCAAAGCCAATACCTAGCGATGCTTTACACTGACTAAACTGCTAGATTCGCCGCTACATTAGAAAATGTCACGCCGCTGCCATCGCTGCCATTGAATTGAATGGATAGCCAGTTAGCATGTTTCGACTTGTTTTTAACGACTTTTCCGACCGATTTGGACCGGGAAAACGGCCTGGTTAATGAGGGTGCTTGTCAAAGCCAATACCTAGCGATTTTACACTGACTAAACTGCTAGATTTGCGGCTACACATAAAAAATGTCACGCCGTTGCCATCGCTGCCATTGAATTGAATGGATAGCCAGTTAGCATGTTTCCGACTTGTTTTAAACGACTTTTCCGACCGATTTGGACGGGAAAACGGCCTGGTTAATGATGGGGCGTGTCAAAGCCAATACCTAGCGATGCTTTACACTGACTAAACCGCTAGATTCGCCGCTACATTAGAAACTGTCACGCCGCTGCTATCGCTGCCATTGAATTGAATGGATAGCCAGTTAGCACGTTTCCGACTTGTTTTAAACTACTTTTCCGACCGATTTGGACCGGGAAAACGGCCTGGTTAATGAGGGCGTGTCAAAGCCAATACCTAGCGATGTTTTACACTGACTAAACCGCTAGATTCGCGGCTACATTAAAAAATGTCACACCGCTGCTATCGCTGCCATTGAATTGAATGGATAGCCAGTTAGCATGTTTCCGACTTGTTTTAAACGACTTTTCCGACCGATTTGGACCGGGAAAACGGCCTGGTTAATGAGGGCGTATCAAAGCCAATACCTAGCGATGTTTTACACTGATTAAACTGCTAGATTTGCCGCTACATTAAAAAATGTCACACCGCTGCTATCGCTGCCATTGAATTGAATGGATAGCCAGTTAGCATGTTTCCGACTTGTTTTAAATGACTTTTCCGACCGATTTGGACCGGGAAAATGGCCTGGTTAATGAGGGTGTGTCAAAGCCAATACCTAGCGATGCTTTACACTGACTAAACCACTAGATTCGCTACATTAGAAAATGTCACGCCGCTGCCATCGCTGCCATTGAATTGAATGGATAGCCAGTTAGCATGTTTCCGACTTGTTTTAAATGACTTTTCCGACCGATTTGGACGGGAAAACGGCCTGGTTAATGAGGGCGTGTCAAAGCCAATACCTAGCGATGCTTTACACTGACTAAAACGCTAGATTCGCCGCTACATTAGAAACTGTCACGCTGCTGCTATCACTGCCATTGAATTGAATGGATAGCCAGTTAGCACGTTTCCGACTTGTTTTAAACTACTTTTCCGACCGATTTGGACCGGAAAACGGCCTGGTTAATGAGGGGGTGTCAAAGCCAATACCTAGCGATGTTTTACACTGACTAAACCGCTAGATTTGCGGCTACATTAAAAAATGTCACACCGCTGCTATCGCTGCCATTGAATTGAATGGATAGCCAGTTAGCATGTTTCCGACTTGTTTTAAAGCGACTTTTCCGACCGATTTGGACCGGAAAGCGGCCTGGTTAATGAGGGGCGTATCAAAGCCAATACCTAGCGATGTTTTACACTGATTAAACTGCTAGATTTGCGCTACATTAAAAAATGTCACACGCTGCTATCGCTGCCATTGAATTGAATGGATAGCCAGTTAGCATGTTTCCGACTTGTTTTAAATGACTTTTCCGACCGATTTGGACGGGAAAATGGCCTGGTTAATGAGGGGGTGTGTCAAAGCCAATACCTAGCGATGCTTTACACTGACTAAACCACTAGATTCGCCGCTACATTAGAAAATGTCACGCCGCTGCCATCGCTGCCATTGAATTGAATGGATAGCCAGTTAGCATGTTTCCGACTTGTTTTAAACGACTTTTCCGACCGATTTGGACCGGGAAAACGGCCTGGTTAATGAGGGTGCTTGTCAAAGCCAATACCTAGCGATGTTTTACACTGACTAAACTGCTAGATTTGCAGCTACATTAAAAAATGTCACGCCCGTTGCTATCGCTGCCATTGAATTGAATGGATAGCCAGTTAGCATGTTTCCGACTTGTTTTAAACAACTTTTCCGACCGATTTGGACCGGGAAAACGGCCTGGTTAATGAGGGCGTGTCAAAGCCAATACCTAGCGATGTTTTACACTGACTAAACCGCTAGATTTGCGGCTACATTAAAAATGTCACACCGCTGCTATCGCTGCCATTGAATTGAATGGATAGCCAGTTAGCATGTTTCCGACTTGTTTTAAACGACTTTTCCGACCGATTTGGACGGGAAAAGCGGCCTGGTTAATGAGGGCGTGTCAAAGCCAATACCTAGCGATGTTTTACACTGATTAAACTGCTAGATTTGCCGCTACATTAAAAAATGTCACACCGCTGCTATCGCTGCCATTGAATTGAATGGATAGCCAGTTAGCATGTTTCCGACTTGTTTTAAATGACTTTTCCGACCGATTTGGACCGGGAAAATGGCCTGGTTAATGAGGGGGTGTGTCAAAGCCAATACCTAGCGATGCTTTACACTGACTAAACCACTAGATTCGCTGCTACATTAGAAAATGTCACGCCGCTGCCATCGCTGCCATTGAATTGAATGGATAGCCAGTTAGCATGTTTCGACTTGTTTTAAATGACTTTTCCGACCGATTTGGACCGGGAAAACGGCCTGGTTAATGAGGGGCGTGTCAAAGCCAATACCTAGCGATGCTTTACACTGACTAAACTGCTAGATTCGCCGCTACATTAGAAAATGTCGCCGCTGCCATCGCTGCCATTGAATTGAATGGATAGCCAGTTAGCATGTTTCCGACTTGTTTTAAACGACTTTTCCGACCGATTTGGACGGGAAAACGGCCTGGTTAATGAGGGTGTGTCAAAGCCAATACCTAGCGATGCTTTACACTGACTAAACCGCTAGATTCGCCGCTACATTAGAAAATGTCACGCCGCTGCTATCGCTGCCATTGAATTGAATGGATAGCCAGTTAGCATGTTTCCGACTTGTTTTAAGCGACTTTTCCGACCGATTTGGACCGGAAAACGGCCTGGTTAATGAGGGCGTGTCAAAGCCAATACCTAGCGATGTTTTACACTGACTAAACTGCTAGATTTGCGGCTACATTAAAAAATGTCACGCCGCTGCTATCGCTGCCATTGAATTGAATGGATAGCCAGTTAGCATGTTTCCGACTTGTTTTAAACGACTTTTCCGACCGATTTGGACCGGGAAAACGGCCTGGTTAATGAGGGGGCGTGTCAAAGCCAATACCTAGCGATGCTTTACACTGACTAAACCGCTAGATTTGCCGCTACATTAGAAAATGTCACGCCGCTGCTATCGCTGCCATTGAATTGAATGGATAGCCAGTTAGCATGTTTCCGACTTGTTTTAAACTACTTTTCCGACCGATTTGGACGGGAAAACGGCCTGGTTAATGAGGGCGTGTCAAAGCCAATACCTAGCGATGTTTTACACTGACTAAACCGCTAGATTTGCGGCTACATTAAAAAATGTCACGCCGCTGCTATCGCTGCCATTGAATTGAATGGATAGCCAGTTAGCATGTTTCCGACTTGTTTTAAACTACTTTTCCGACCGATTTGGACCGGGAAAGCGGCCTGGTTAATGAGGGGCGTGTCAAAGCCAATACCTAGCGATGTTTTACACTGACTAAACCGCTAGATTCGCGGCTACATAAAAAAATGTCACACCGCTGCTATCGCTGCCATTGAATTGAATGGATAGCCAGTTAGCATGTTTCCGACTTGTTTTAAACGACTTTTCCGACCGATTTGGACCGGGAAAACGGCCTGGTTAATGAGGGCGTATCAAAGCCAATACCTAGCGATGTTTACACTGATTAAACTGCTAGATTTGCGCTACATTAAAAAATGTCACACCGCTGCTATCGCTGCCATTGAATTGAATGGATAGCCAGTTAGCATGTTTCCGACTTGTTTTAAATGACTTTTCCGACCGATTTGGACCGGGAAAATGGCCTGGTTAATGAGGGGTGTGTCAAAGCCAATACCTAGCGATGCTTTACACTGACTAAACCACTAGATTCGCCGCTACATTAGAAAATGTCACGCCGCTGCCATCGCTGCCATTGAATTGAATGGATAGCCAGTTAGCATGTTTCCGACTTGTTTTAAATGACTTTCCGACCGATTTGGACCGGGAAAACGGCCTGGTTAATGGGGCGTGTCAAAGCCAATACCTAGCGATGCTTTACACTGACTAAACCGCTAGATTCGCCGCTACATTAGAAACTGTCACGCTGCTGCTATCACTGCCATTGAATTGAATGGATAGCCAGTTAGCATGTTTCCGACTTGTTTTAAACTACTTTTCCGACCGATTTGGACCGGAAAGCGGCCTGGTTAATGAGGGGGCGTGTCAAAGCCAATACCTAGCGATGTTTTACACTGACTAAACCGCTAGATTTGCGGCTACATTAAAAAATGTCACACCGCTGCTATCGCTGCCATTGAATTGAATGGATAGCCAGTTAGCATGTTTCCGACTTGTTTTAAACGACTTTTCCGACCGATTTGGACGGGAAAACGGCCTGGTTAATGAGGGCGTATCAAAGCCAATACCTAGCGATGTTTTACACTGATTAAACTGCTAGATTTGCCGCTACATTAAAAATGTCACCGCTGCTATCGCTGCCATTGAATTGAATGGATAGCCAGTTAGCATGTTTCCGACTTGTTTTAAATGACTTTTCGACCGATTTGGACCGGGAAAATGGCCTGGTTAATGAGGGGGTGTGTCAAAGCCAATACCTAGCGATGCTTTACACTGACTAAACCACTAGATTTCGCCGCTACATTAGAAAATGTCACGCCGCTGCTATCGCTGCCATTGAATTGAATGGATAGCCAGTTAGCATGTTTCCGACTTGTTTTAAACGACTTTTCCGACCGATTTGGACCGGGAAAACGGCCTGGTTAATGAGGGCGTATCAAAGCCAATACCTAGCGATGTTTTACACTGATTAAACTGCTAGATTTGCTGCTACATTTAAAAATGTCACGCCGCTGCTATCGCTGCCATTGAATTGAATGGATAGCCAGTTAGCATGTTTCCGACTTGTTTTAAATGACTTTTCCGACCGATTTGGACGGGAAAATGGCCTGGTTAATGAGGGGGTGTGTCAAAGCCAATACCTAGCGATGCTTTACACTGACTAAACCACTAGATTCGCGCTACATTAGAAAATGTCACGCCGCTGCCATCGCTGCCATTGAATTGAATGGATAGCCAGTTAGCATGTTTCCGACTTGTTTTAAACGACTTTTCCGACCGATTTGGACCGGAAAACGGCCTGGTTAATGAGGGTGCTCAAAGCCAATACCTAGCGATTTTTACACTGACTAAACTGCTAGATTTGCGGCTACATTAAAATGTCACGCCGCTGCTATCGCTGCCATTGAATTGAATGGATAGCCAGTTAGCATGTTTCCGACTTGTTTTAAACGACTTTTCCGACCGATTTGGACCGGAAAACGGCCTGGTTAATGAGGGCGTGTCAAAGCCAATACCTAGCGATGCTTTACACTGACTAAACCGCTAGATTTGCCGCTACATTAGAAAATGTCACGCCGCTGCTATCGCTGCCATTGAATTGAATGGATAGCCAGTTAGCATGTTTCCGACTTGTTTTAAACTACTTTTCCGACCGATTTGGACCGGGAAAAGCGGCCTGGTTAATGAGGGGGCGTGTCAAAGCCAATACCTAGCGATGTTTTACACTGACTAAACTGCTAGATTTGCCGCTACATTAAAAAATGTCACACCGCTGCTATCGCTGCCATTGAATTGAATGGATAGCCAGTTAGCATGTTTCCGACTTGTTTTAAATGACTTTTCCGACCGATTTGGACGGGAAAATGGCCTGGTTAATGAGGGGGTGTGTCAAAGCCAATACCTAGCGATGCTTTACACTGACTAAACTGCTAGATTCGCCGCTACATTAGAAAATGTCACGCCGCTGCTATCGCTGCCATTGAATTGAATGGATAGCCAGTTAGCATGTTTCCGACTTGTTTTAAATGACTTTTCCGACCCGATTTGGACCGGGAAAGCGGCCTGGTTAATGAGGGGCGTGTCAAAGCCAATACCTAGCGATGCTTTACACTGACTAAACCGCTAGATTCGCCGCTACATTAGAAAATGTCACGCCGCTGCTATCGCTGCCATTGAATTGAATGGATAGCCAGTTAGCATGTTTCCGACTTGTTTTAAACTACTTTTCCGACCGATTTGGACCGGGAAAACGGCCTGGTTAATGAGGGGGCGTGTCAAAGCCAATACCTAGCGATGTTTTACACTGACTAAACCGCTAGATTTGCGGCTACATTAAAAATGTCACACCGCTGCTATCGCTGCCATTGAATTGAATGGATAGCCAGTTAGCATGTTTCCGACTTGTTTTAACGACTTTTCCGACCGATTTGGACCGGAAAACGGCCTGGTTAATGAGGGGGCGTATCAAAGCCAATACCTAGCGATGTTTTACACTGATTAAACTGCTAGATTTGCCGCTACATAAAAAATGTCACACGCTGCTATCGCTGCCATTGAATTGAATGGATAGCCAGTTAGCATGTTTCCGACTTGTTTTAAATGACTTTTCCGACCGATTTGGACCGGGAAAATGGCCTGGTTAATGAGGGGGTGTGTCAAAGCCAATACCTAGCGATGCTTTACACTGACTAAACCACTAGATTCGCCGCTACATTAGAAAATGTCACGCCGCTGCCATCGCTGCCATTGAATTGAATGGATAGCCAGTTAGCATGTTTCCGACTTGTTTTAAACGACTTTTCCGACCGATTTGGACCGGGAAAGCGGCCTGGTTAATGAGGGGGCGTATCAAAGCCAATACCTAGCGATGTTTTACACTGATTAAACTGCTAGATTTGCTGCTACATTTAAAAATGTCACACCGCTGCTATCGCTGCCATTGAATTGAATGGATAGCCAGTTAGCATGTTTCCGACTTGTTTTAAATGACTTTTCCGACCGATTTGGACCGGGAAAATGGCCTGGTTAATGAGGGTGTGTCAAAGCCAATACCTAGCGATGCTTTACACTGACTAAACCACTAGATTCGCCGCTACATTAGAAAATGTCACGCCGCTGCCATCGCTGCCATTGAATTGAATGGATAGCCAGTTAGCATGTTTCCGACTTGTTTTAAACGACTTTTCCGACCGATTTGGACCGGGAAAACGGCCTGGTTAATGAGGTGCTTGTCAAAGCCAATACCTAGCGATGTTTTACACTGACTAAACTGCTAGATTTGCGGCTACATTAAAATGTCACGCCGTTGCCATCGCTGCCATTGAATTGAATGGATAGCCAGTTAGCATGTTTTCGACTTGTTTTAAACGACTTTTCCGACCCGATTTGGACCGGGAAAACGGCCTGGTTAATGGGGGCGTGTCAAAGCCAATACCTAGCGATGCTTTACACTGACTAAACCGCTAGATTCGCGCTACATTAGAAAATGTCACGCCCGCTGCTATCGCTGCCATTGAATTGAATGGATAGCCAGTTAGCATGTTTCCGACTTGTTTTAAACTACTTTTCCGACCGATTTGGACCGGGAAAGCGGCCTGGTTAATGGGGGCGTGTCAAAGCCAATACCTAGCGATGTTTTACACTGACTAAACCGCTAGATTCGCGGCTACATTAAAAAATGTCACACCGCTGCTATCGCTGCCATTGAATTGAATGGATAGCCAGTTAGCATGTTTCGACTTGTTTTAAACGACTTTTCCGACCGATTTGGACCGGAAAAGCGGCCTGGTTAATGAGGGCGTGTCAAAGCCAATACCTAGCGATGTTTTACACTGACTAAACTGCTAGATTTGCCGCTACATTAAAAAATGTCACGCCGCTGCTATCGCTGCCATTGAATTGAATGGATAGCCAGTTAGCATGTTTCCGACTTGTTTTAAATGACTTTTCCGACCGATTTGGACCGGGAAAACGGCCTGGTTAATGAGGGGGAGTGTCAAAGCCAATACCTAGCGATGCTTTACACTGACTAAACCACTAGATTCGCCGCTACATTAGAAAATGTCACGCCGCTGCTATCGCTGCCATTGAATTGAATGGATAGCCAGTTAGCATGTTTCCGACTTGTTTTAAATGACTTTTCCGACCGATTTGGACCGGAAAACGGCCTGGTTAATGAGGGGCGTGTCAAAGCCAATACCTAGCGATGCTTTACACTGACTAAACCGCTAGATTCGCCGCTACATTAGAAAATGTCACGCCGCTGCTATCGCTGCCATTGAATTGAATGGATAGCCAGTTAGCATGTTTCCGACTTGTTTTAAACTACTTTTCCGACCGATTTGGACCGGGAAAACGGCCTGGTTAATGAGGGCGTGTCAAAGCCAATACCTAGCGATGTTTTACACTGACTAAACTGCTAGATTTGCGGCTACATTAAAAATGTCACACCGCTGCTATCGCTGCCATTGAATTGAATGGATAGCCAGTTAGCATGTTTCCGACTTGTTTTAAATGACTTTTCCGACCGATTTGGACCGGGAAAATGGCCTGGTTAATGAGGGGTGTGTCAAAGCCAATACCTAGCGATGTTTTACACTGACTAAACTGCTAGATTTGCCGCTACATTAAAAATGTCACGCCGCTGCTATCGCTGCCATTGAATTGAATGGATAGCCAGTTAGCATGTTTCCGACTTGTTTTAAATGACTTTTCCGACCGATTTGGACCGGGAAAATGGCCTGGTTAATGATGGGGCGTGTCAAAGCCAATACCTAGCGATGCTTTACACTGACTAAACCGCTAGATTCGCGGCTACATTAGAAAATGTCACGCCGCTGCTATCGCTGCCATTGAATTGAATGGATAGCCAGTTAGCATGTTTCCGACTTGTTTTAAACTACTTTTCCGACCGATTTGGACCGGGAAAGCGGCCTGGTTAATGGGGGCGTGTCAAAGCCAATACCTAGCGATGTTTTACACTGACTAAACCGCTAGATTTGCGGCTACATTAAAAAATGTCACGCCGCTGCTATCGCTGCCATTGAATTGAATGGATAGCCAGTTAGCATGTTTCCGACTTGTTTTAAACGACTTTTCCGACCGATTTGGACCGGGGAAAACGGCCTGGTTAATGAGGGGGCGTGTCAAAGCCAATACCTAGCGATGTTTTACACTGACTAAACTGCTAGATTTGCCGCTACATTAAAAAATGTCACACCGCTGCTATCGCTGCCATTGAATTGAATGGATAGCCAGTTAGCATGTTTCCGACTTGTTTTAAACGACTTTTCCGACCGATTTGGACGGGAAAACGGCCTGGTTAATGAGGGGGCGTGTCAAAGCCAATACCTAGCGATGTTTTACACTGACTAAACTGCTAGATTTGCCGCTACATTAAAAAATGTCACGCCGCTGCTATCGCTGCCATTGAATTGAATGGATAGCCAGTTAGCATGTTTCGACTTGTTTTAAACGACTTTTCCGACCGATTTGGACGGAAAGCGGCCTGGTTAATGAGGGCGTGTCAAAGCCAATACCTAGCGATGTTTTACACTGACTAAACTGCTAGCGCTACATTAAAAATGTCACGCCGCTGCTATCGCTGCCATTGAATTGAATGGATAGCCAGTTAGCATGTTTCGACTTGTTTTAAATGACTTTTCCGACCGATTTGGACCGGGAAAGCGGCCTGGTTAATGAGGGGCGTGTCAAAGCCAATACCTAGCGATGTTTTACACTGATTAAACTGCTAGATTTGCTGCTACATTAAAAAATGTCACACCGCTGCTATCGCTGCCATTGAATTGAATGGATAGCCAGTTAGCATGTTTCCGACTTGTTTTAAATGACTTTTCCGACCGATTTGGACCGGGAAAATGGCCTGGTTAATGAGGGTGTGTCAAAGCCAATACCTAGCGATGCTTTACACTGACTAAACCACTAGATTTGCCGCTACATTAGAAAATGTCACGCCGCTGCTATCGCTGCCATTGAATTGAATGGATAGCCAGTTAGCATGTTTCCGACTTGTTTTAAACGACTTTTCCGACCGATTTGGACCGGGAAAACGGCCTGGTTAATGAGGGTGCGTGTCAAAGCCAATACCTAGCGATGCTTTACTGACTAAACTGCTAGATTTGCGGCTACATTAAAAAATGTCACGCCGCTGCTATCGCTGCCATTGAATTGAATGGATAGCCAGTTAGCATGTTTCCGACTTGTTTTAAACGACTTTTCCGACCGATTTGGACGGGAAAAGCGGCCTGGTTAATGAGGGCGTGTCAAAGCCAATACCTAGCGATGCTTTACACTGACTAAACCGCTAGATTCGCCGCTACATTAGAAAATGTCACGCCGCTGCTATCGCTGCCATTGAATTGAATGGATAGCCAGTTAGCATGTTTCCGACTTGTTTTAAACTACTTTTCCGACCGATTTGGACGGGAAAACGGCCTGGTTAATGAGGGCGTGTCAAAGCCAATACCTAGCGATGTTTTACACTGACTAAACCGCTAGATTCGCGGCTACATTAAAAAATGTCACGCCGCTGCTATCGCTGCCATTGAATTGAATGGATAGCCAGTTAGCATGTTTTCGACTTGTTTTAAACGACTTTTCCGACCGATTTGGACGGAAAAGCGGCCTGGTTAATGAGGGCGTATCAAAGCCAATACCTAGCGATGTTTTACACTGATTAAACTGCTAGATTTGCTGCTACATTTAAAATGTCACACCGCTGCTATCGCTGCCATTGAATTGAATGGATAGCCAGTTAGCATGTTTCCGACTTGTTTTAAATGACTTTTCCGACCGATTTGGACCGGGAAAATGGCCTGGTTAATGAGGGCGTGTCAAAGCCAATACCTAGCGATGTTTTACACTGACTAAACCACTAGATTCGCTGCTACATTAAAAAATGTCACCGCTGCCATCGCTGCCATTGAATTGAATGGATAGCCAGTTAGCATGTTTCC
>JAINUG010001579.1:0-7500 GCA_029706075.1 Aldrovandia affinis
TGACAAATCTAAATTAAATTAAATGACATTTTGGATTCCAACAACTAAGATTGTTCTAATTAAGGGCCCCAATGAAAGAAACAATTTTTTAACTTTTTATTTTCTTTAATTTGGGTTTGTTACAAAAAGGGTAATACAGCACTGCAGCAAAACCTTGAGTGTGTCCCTGTCTGTCTGTATGTCCATTACAATTTGTATTGCTGATGAACCCATCCTGACATAATTCCCATTAAATCCCATATAATGTAGGACTGGCCACAGATGGGCCCATTCTAAATGGTCAAAAGAGAGAGCAGAAATAAGAATGAGAAATAAATGATTTATAAAAAAGCTCTTAAAAGAACAGAGTGTTATTGCAGCGTTAGAGACACCTTCAGTGGACAGATCTGGAGACGAGAACCTGACCCCACCCAGAAGAATGGAAACAGCCTCTCAGTGAACGAGTGTTTAAAGGTGTAGAGAGGAGTGTTGTCACTGGGGTCAGAGAATGACAGCTCCCCCCTGTCCCAGTCCAGCTGCACTCTGATCCTCTGGGGTTTCCTCTTCACAGTGAGGGCTGTACGTGTGGAGGTCCATGCTGTGTATTTCCCATTGAGGTGCCTTATACTCCACACCAGGGACGTGCGGTCAGGGGAGGCAGGTGAGGCAGAGCCTCACCTGTCTTCATGAGTTAAAAAAAGAAATAATAAAATAAAATAAGTATTAATGTTTGTCCACTCGTCTGTGCTTTCAATGCAATTTCGGTGTGGTTCCTATAAGTTTTGATCGTTTTTATAATCAAAATCGCTGAAATTCTGTATTTCCTGTTCAAATACAACAGAGAGACGAGAGGTGAGGCAGTGACGAGCCGAGCCTCTCCCAGATTGCGCAATCCCTCACAAACTAAATTGAGCGCGTACAATTGGCGCGTGCTTGTTTGCCATTTCTCTGTATGTTTCAATATCATGTTTGAAGACACTTTTATTATACGTCTTAATTTCCATAGTGTTCGGTAATGTATTTCACGTATGTGTGTAATATTTAAGTCTTATTGATCTGACATAAATCCACAAGGAAAAAGGCTTGCCTTGAGGCAGCCAGTTCCTCTGCCTCACAGACGGGGCGATAGTGAGCCTGAAGTTTACGACTCGGTTTACTCTGGCAAAAGTTAAAAGAACAACAACCAAACAAATGCACGGATTTTTCGCTCTGAAAATGGAGGATTTGATTTCTAAACTGAGAAATTTTTCAAAACTGGACTTTCAATCAAGGCAAGAAGTCATAATTACTGGGAGACCGACGCCGGAGCTACGAGGTTTGCTTCAAACGACGGGACGGAATATAACTCGTTCTTTTCAAACGGACTGGTATACTCGAAAAGATTGGCTTTGTGGCTGTGCTACAAAAAAACGCCTTTACTGCTTTCCCTGCCTTTTATTCTCTACGTCTGACAATGTCTGGACCCAAACTGGATTTTTGTGATTTGAAAAACTTGCCAAGAAGCCTCAGCAAACATGAAAGATCAGCTACTCACATTCAAAGTCAGATTTCTTTAAAAACTTTTGGAACCTCGCGTATTGATCTGGCTCTGAATGAACAAGGGAGACTTAATATCAGCATCCACAATGCGAAGGTAAAGGAAAATCGTGAGATTTTGAAAGACCTGATAAATGCAACCTGCTTTTAGCTAAACAAGAGCTAGCATTTCGTGTGTCAGGATTATAACAAAATAATAGCAGTGGAAATAGCCTAACTGAAATGAAAATAAAAACTAAATAAAATCTACAATGAACGACACAAAACTAACTAAAACGAAAGTGAATTGCATCTAAAATCAGCTATATTTTCCAGTTTTTTAACAATCACGTTCAAATTTTCCCGTTATTCAGCGCTTACATAGTCGAGGCCAGGGGTCAGTAGGAATGCCCCTCCGGTCCTCCCGTCAGATATAACGTCTTTTTTAAATAATTGGGGCGGGCTATTTGGTGTGAAAATCAGAATGTTTATGTTATCTGTATTAAAACATTGTATAATAGCACTGTAGATCTGCATTTTCGGTGCGCGTGCACGTGCGGCGCGTTCATATAGCCTACAAAGTGTTCAGGTTTGAGGTTTTGAAAATCTGGTCGCCCTACTCTGATATCCAGTGCCTCCCCAACCATTGACCTCACCGCACGTCACTGCTCCACACTCCTGCTGCTGCTGGGGTCCGAGTGATGCGCCCTTTACTACTCATGGACTCTTTAGCCACACCCACCTCCCAGTGATATTCATCCCCCACTTCAACATCCCAGCAGTGTCTCCTGAGCTGAATCCCTCAGAGCCCAGCACACATTCCCAATAATCAAACCTCTCTGGATTATCAGGAACCTGTTGTCTCTCATCTCTACATCTCACACTGGTCAGATCCTCAGACAGGGAGAGAATGGGATGTGCTGTGTTTGGGTCCAGAGTCACAGGAGCTGAAGGTGCAGAGAATGAGACATCAGCACTGATCTGCACAAAGGGATACTGTCACACACAATGGACTCCTATTTATATAAACTGGGTTTCAGAATAACGACCATTATAAGGCCAAATTCATGTGTGAGAGAAATACCAGTATGAAAATCTAGTAATATTTCATAAGTCTTCAAAAGTTCTATAAAAACTGGAAGGAGGAACAGAGTCTGTCAGTATTTGTGTAGCTCCTGTCCTTCCCCTTAAATACAGTAATCACTCTTAAAGCAGCATCTTATTATGAGCACCAGTGAGATTAAGGACTGGCGCTCAGTCTCTCCACTCCAGGGCTCTTACACAGACAGGACCAATATGACTCTGACTGGGTTTATCAGCTTGTGGAGAGGATACTGAAGATTCTCTCTGTACAGTGAGAATGTGGAACTCCCTGCCCCCAGTACTCACTGTATTGAACAGTCCCCAGCATCTTCTCCCACACTCTGTACTTCAGATTGCCCAGGTGCTTGGCCACATCAACCAGCGGTCCTGAGACCTTCTCTGGATCCTGCAGTGTGCACTGGGCTCTGCAATATTCAGGAGTCACTTGTGCTGTGGGGTGGGGTTCATTACAATAGAAGATTATCAGCACCAACATGAGATCTTCATTCTATAAGAAAATGGCTCCATCCCTCCCAGCGTTGTGCCACACAGATATGAAGCAGCCCGACCCCACTGAGGGACACACATTCACAGGAGCGTGGGGGAGGGAGGATTTATATTAGATGGGGAAATATTAATTGAATCATTCATTACATATTTTATAGGGTTCCCTCTAAATATATTTATTAATATTATATTTAGAAGGAAATGCAGTTATTATATGTATTTATTTCACCATTCCCCTTTTCAATTTGAATGAAATATATCATTTTTCTGTGAGAAGACGTTCCATATTATTCTATATATGTCATTGATAGTTTATTAGCATTGTAGCGTTCTACTTTTGATATTGAACCTGGTGAGACAGACATGAGGCTGGAGTTTACAGACCTTTTCACTGTATCCTTGTAGCTCTGAAATAGATTGAATTATTATCACTGTAGCCCAAATGCAATCCATTGTAATATTGTTAATAACCATATTAATATCTGACCATTGATTTTTCTGTAAATAGGAAAGCACAATTTTAATGGAAATATACTTTATAAAGGCTCTTGTAATGATATTTGAAAATATACATGAATATATGGATTAAAGAATAATGTATTAAATCAATGAATGTGTGTGAACAATGATGCCTGTTTATAGAGATTCCTACAGCCAGAGTGAACAGGTCTTACCTGCAGGAATGAGACGTCTTCAGCTCCCAGCTCCTGTTTTATGGCTCTGATTTGTTCTGAAAGGGAGGATATCTCTTCTGTCATCTTCTCAATCTTCTCCTTCATCATCTGACTCTTCTGCTCCTCTTCCTCCCTCAGTGCAGCTATCCTAGCTGCCTCTTCATCTTTAGGAACTGCTGAAGTTTCTCAAACTCCATCTTTATCTGCCTCTCTGTGCGCTGGGCCTGGCTCTGGAATAAACATTATTCACCATCATTTCAGCACAATCCAATGCTGCATTTTCAACACTGTGATTTAAAGGCATCAGTTCAGTACCTTGATGTGCTCTGCTGTTTGATCACAAACTAGTTTCACTTCATTAAAGGCTTTCAGCTTCTTCTGCAGTGGTGCCAGTGCAGTCCTGAGTTTCACCTGGAATGAAATGAGTCCACACTTTACTGAGGAAACAGACCGACAGTAAACTTCACTGCCTGCACAGACAGCACAAGAGCCCCTGCTCAGACAGAGGGGAGCCAGAATGGAGACTCAGGTCACAGCTTGTGTCTCTGATTAAGACTCACTGCAGGGGTCTGTGTTCCTTAGAGAAATGAGGGATCTATAAATTATGGTTATTTTCAACAGCCTTAAAAATCATATTCCTCTGAACACCCACAGTGAAAGGGACTTGTTTAGCTCAGAGTATGCATAGGACAAAGAATGGAAGGTATTCCATTGACATCTGGTGGAGTTTTTGTTTCAAATTTGATCAAACAGATCAAAATAAACTGTTCAAGTGATGTTTAATATTGGTGAGGCAACTTTTGCATCCAGCTGCCCTCTGATGGTGAGTGTGGGACAAGACAGGTGAGCCACAATGTGGTCTCTGACACACAGTGCAGCACCTCTCTGACAGAACACGGCAGGTAAAAAGGTACGACTGCACACAATTACAGCACTAATTTAGTTTATTTAATTATGAATGAATGTGTCATTACTTTAGTGTCAAAAATACGATTTTAGTGTCAATTTACAGACAATTTAACAATGCTTTGCTTTAAATTGAATTTTTTTTATCCTTGGTTATGTTCATGATAAAAACTAAAATAATTAGTGACAAGTGATAGGGATGAAAAAATACGTTATCATAATTATGATATGTCCTATAAGTTAAAACATATTGATAAGACTGATTCAGATTCTCAAAGTGAGGAAATTGGTGAAGGCCAAGGAACCAGGCTGCAAAATACACTGAATAAGTTGCAGATCATGGAAAATGACCCCAGTTTGCATTATAATATCCACTGGAATGTGGAATGTATGTTTTCTGGTTTACAGTATTTATAATACATATTGATATATTTTGCCAGAAATCATTTAAACCAAGGCTTCCCAGTCTTGGTCCTGGACTCGCCTGTGTGAGCTGGGTTTCACTCCAACTGAAAGCACAATGTCCCAAGTTTAATGGGCTGTTCATGTACTGTAACTTTAGTCTGTAATGACACATTAACAATGATCTGCCCTCTAAGACCACATTGTGTCAGACACACATATCTGAGCCATGAACTCTGACCCCTACTCTACCATGCTGTCCACTGCTCCCTCACACAGCTCTGAGAATGTCTCCATGTTTCAGCCCCTCCCTGTCTCTCTCTATCAGTCATGCGACACGTAGTTAGGAGCGGTGCAAAGTGCAATCAGGCCTGAGGACTAAAACGCTTCCTTTTGTGATCAAAACTCCTCAAATATCAAAGACAAAATGAGAAACAAACATTTGTTTTTCGTTTGTTTAAACTGTGATAAACTAAGCCAAGGCCTCAGTAGATCACAGCTGAAAAGCTGAACTTTTTCAGAATCTTATTCATTTTTAATCCCAAAGAATTTACAACTGAAAATTTGAAAACGTAAAAAGTCAATTGATAATTATTACACACAATAAAGAATTTGATTAAAAACAAACAACAACTCTGTTCTGTTATCAGAGAATTACCTTATACTCTTCTGCTGCCTCCTGAACTGGTCGCAGTTTGTGGTTTTCATGTTTTTTGAAGTTTGGCAGATAACACAGATGGGTATTTGATCCTCCAAACAGAAGAGTTTGAGTTTCTCACTGTGCAGACTGCAGAGCTCTTCAGATCCTGCTGTAGCTCTCTGACTTCTCTCCTTTAAGAACGCCTCACAGGTATTCCTCAGAGACAGGTTAGTGAAAGGCAGTTCCATAGAAGATTTTCTCCTGCAAACTGGGCACTCCCGAGATCCCTTCTGTTCCCAGTACTTCTGCAGACAGGCTTTACAGAAGCTGTGGCTGCACTTCAGGACAACAGGATCCCTGAAGATTTCAGTGCACACAGGACAGGAGAGCTCCTCTTCCAGGTGAGAAAATCTGCCCGCCATTCTGTCTCAGTCTGCTTTGAGCTCAGTAATGGCTTCTGATTAAACTAGTTTAGTTTCACTTACAGCTGTTTCTCAAACTGTAGCTAAAAAAGAAATGTCTCAAAAACTAGACTCTGATTCCTCTTCTTCTCAGACTTTGTTATTTGATAGTTTTAATTAATTTATTAGAGTATTACACATTGGAGGCATGTTGTATATTCCCCACTGTAACTAAAGCGTCTGTCTGTGAGCAGGGCTGTGCTTCTCTCTTCCTGTTAGACACACCTCATCAGAGACATCCCTTCCTGCAGGGGGCAGCATTGTAGCACTGAGGTTAGAGTGTGGCTGATCTGTCAGCACTTTCACATCAGGTAAACTCTGATACCACATCCAGCCGTATCGTCACCTGATTTTGTCAAATCAAAACTCTTGTCATTTTATTTACACTGCATCGCTATTAAGAAGAATGAGTACTATTATTTGTGAAGTAGTGCAAGTAGTTACTTTGGTATAATGTATTCAATTCTCACACACACTCACATTGTGGAAAATGTTAACAATATAAGAGTCAAACCTAATACGTTACTGAGGCTTTGTGAAAGAAAAATGTATGAACTAAATAAAACCGAAAATAAAGCGTAACTCCATTTTGGGGTGTACCTTGACTTGTTTTTCATTAATCCCTCCCTATACTTAGACTGCTAAGCAATTTACCAGGGCAAAGACTTTCTCAAAGTAACGTAATGAATCCAGTTCCAGTTTCAACACAAATCCAGGCCAGGTCCTCAGTCATGCACAGGTCAGTTCCAAAATCACATTATCCATCAAAGAGAGGTTTTATGCTGCATAAATACAAGTTTCAGAGACTCGTTACATTTACATTTACATTTACATTTTAGGCATTTAGCAGACGCTCTTATCCAGAGCGACTTACACAGTTTACATTTCTTTACATGCAATCCATTTATACAGCTGGTCATCACCACCGCCCAGAACATCATTGGCTGCCCACTCCCTTCCCTGGAAGATCTACATAGTTCCCGTTGTCTCAAAAAAGCCCAAAAATTGTTTAGGGATCCATCCCACCCAGGACACCATCTACTTGAACTGCTGCCTTCAGGCAGACGCTACAGAGCAATAAAAACACAGACAAACACACTAAAAAACTGTTTTTACCCCAGAGCAATAACTGCACTAAACGCTACTAAACCTTGAATGTGCAATACGTTTTTAAATGCAATAGGTTTTAAGTGCAATATTAAGGTTGTTGTGCAATGTGAATGACAGCAGAATGTGGATGTGGGTTTTATGTTAACTTTCCTTTTAGTGTATTTATTATTTTTATATAGTGTTTTATAAGTTATTTTTATGTATCTTTCTTTCGGCACAGTCA
>JAINUG010001579.1:12500-20076 GCA_029706075.1 Aldrovandia affinis
ATCAGCCCGATATTTAATAGGAAGCCAATGTAGTGATGCTAACACTGGAGTAATGTGCTCATACTTTTTGGATCTAGTCAAAATACGTGCCGCTGTATTCTGTACTAGTTGAAGACTCTTTAGAGAGCTACTAGAGGAGCCGGATAATAAGGCATTACAATAGTCTAGCCTCGATGCAACAAAAGCATGCATCAAGGTTTTAGCATCCTCTAATGACAGAAAGTGCCGAATTTTAGCTATGTTTCTTAGGTGAAAGAAAGCTACTCTGGAAGTGTTTTTAATATGAGTGTCAAATGTAAGGTCCTGATCAATAATAAAACCAAGGTTCTTAACCATAATACTTGATGTAACTATGCAATCACCTGCATTTAACTGCAGATCCAACTTGTTCCTTAATTTTTGGGGCCCAAAACCATCATCTCTGTTTTATCTGAATTTAAAAGCAGGAAATTTACTGTCATCCAGTTCTTTATATCAGAGATACAAGCCTCTAATTGAGTGAGTTTAAGTGTTTCACCTGGTTTCATTGATATGTACAGCTGTGTATCATCGGCATAGCAATGGAAATTTACACCATGTTTACGAATAACATTACCGAGTGGTAGCAAGTATAATGAGAACAGTAATGGTCCCAGCACTGAGCCTTGTGGAATACCATATTTAACCTGAGAGTAGTCAGAGAACTCTTGATCTAATTGCACAAATTGAAACCGGTCTAATAAGTATGATTTAAACCATAAATTATAAGTAGTAGTTTATGTTCTGCAAATCGCATTCCCTCTATACGTCTGACAGAGAGCAGACCAAGGTTATGATCCAGTGCCGAATAAGAGAACACGCTGTGTACGTAAGCACTAATATTTACTGCAATAGCGGTTACTGGCTACTTTGCTCCAAACCGTTGGTCGTATTTTGGGAGCAGCACTCAAGAGCAAAACTCTGCGCTAGATTCGCCGATCTAAACCGTGTGTGGATCGGCTAACGTCACGAAAGGGGTGGTCCGTCCAGGCGATGTTTAGGACGGTGAGTCTGTGCAGAATTCTGCAGCATGTGCCCGCGGAAATACAACTAGGCTATACGCACTCCCGTTGATGCCACAGGACGCCATGTTTTGAGGCTCAAAGTAACCACTAAACCACTTTTGCCAGCGCCTGTTGGAAAATAATATTACAACGAATAATAATGACTCTGTACTTTAAAGGACAGTCATTGCAAGTTCCCACTACTGATTTCCATCAGATCATATTATCCATGTCGTTTAGAAAATGCCATACATAGGCTACGTCAAGCGAGCCTACTCTCCATACAGTAATGACCTACGAATGTAGAAAAATCGTTTCAAACCCATAAAGTACAGAGATTTCTGTTCTAAAACTCATGGTGTGTTGATATTTAAATGTCACCTCTCACATATTTTCTTACATCTTTTAAGTCGCTCTGGATAAGAGCGTCTTTAAATGCTTAACGTGCAAAAATGTAATGTACATTTTCTTCACCCGAGCCATAGTCGGAAGTGAGAAGTCAAACGAGATGGCACCAAATTCAAAGTCAACACCAGAAACGTAAAACAAAAGCAATCTTCAAACGTAAGAGAGGGCTAAACAAGGGCATAGGGATCTTAATAATTAAATATGACGTGTTTCAGGGGTGAACAATCGCACGCCTCGGCAGGTGGTGCCAGCAGAAACACCTGCACACTGTAAGGATGCGCCGGTACCTTCGACAAGCCCCTCCCACTGGATGTCACATGACATGATTGTCACGCGTGTCACGGGCTTTGCGCGCCACAGTTCGGCCACGGTGCCACTCGCAAAAACTCTGTGTGACCACCAGGTGGCGACACTGACCACTCATGCCTCCCGTTTAGATACAGTAGCAGTGGATGCGCCAGAGTTAATCTGAAGTTACTGTGACCCGTTGGAAAGGTTCAAACGCAAAAGCACAAGTCCATAAATAACTTGTTCAGGAAGGCTGCCGCTTTTCCTGGGAATTTGAACAGGGATACTCACCTGTTTGGGCTGCTGCAGTGGAATCTCTGATCTGAGATCAGTGCTGTAGTGTGCAGGCAGCTGCTTTACGCTGGAGCCTCTGATCTGAGATCAGTGCTGTGAATCTGAGAACTAAAGGTTTCCTTCTGTGAGTGTGAGACGTGTGTGAGTGTGTGTGAGTGTGTGAAACGTGTTGTGTGTGTGTGTGAAACAGAAAACATTCCCTTCTGTGAGTGGGAAACATCTGTGTGTGTGTGTGTGTGTGTGTGTGAGTGTGTGTGTGAGTGTGTGTGAGTGTGAAAAGGCGATGGCGGTGTCGCTGTGTCACTCATGATCACAGAAAGGCTTTTTTTGGGGGTGGTTTAGGACCATGGGGAAAAATGTCTGTGATTGTGACCTTTGACCTCTCTGTTCAGCTGAGCATGTCACCAGGGGACCCCTGTCCCCGCTTGGCTCCAGCGTATTTGTTTTTATTTTATTTTATTGTATTTATGGCATTCATAGCTCAGGCTCGAGCCCTTTTGTGTTTTTTAGCCAAGCGTAACAGACGATAATAAGGAATGTTTCTGAGCGCATATCGCGCGGCTGTGTGTGACTGTCTATCCCACAGGCCTGACTGACACTGGCCTTCTGTCTCATGTCTGGACATTAAGGAGAGTTTGTCTCCTGGATGGTTTGCGTTAAAACCCACACAGTAAAATGTTCAGTGTAAAATCAACTCTTGACTCTTGCGTACACAGTATTTGGCCTTGTACACACTCTGTTACAGTTTAATTGCACGCCGTGCGTAACAGATCAAGTACGATTCCCCCTGGTGCAGAAGTCACGCGGGTGAAATTTTCACCGTGTCCCTGACAGGCAGCACACACCGTATTGGACCAGCCAAGATACGGTGCGTTAGACCGCTACGCTATCCCCCTACCTCTCAAGTTTTGACACAATGGGTACAATGCAATGGAGGCCGTGTTTGATTGGTTGACCAGCAGGATGTTGAACCACAAATGCTCTGACGTTTATAGAGACCGTGCTTGTCGTTTTGTGAACTCCGTGGATGCCAGACCAATTTTTTTTTTTAAATTTGAATTAGGATTTTGAAGGATTTTTAGGTCTTTCCATTCAGCAAAGTTTATACATGATAGACAAGTGCAGAGGTCAGCTAATGACACAAAGCACAACACTGAGGGAGCAGGGTTTGAGTACCTCCTGCTCTGTGAAAGTGTCTCTTTTCTTCTCACTTCTCAGATTGTGCTGTATGAGGGAATGGTATGATGTGCTAGTCTACAGAACTAGATTTTTGTTGTGGAACAAATATTCAGAACTGGCTTTGTGGGTTCAATTCCAGTCTGGTCTTGAGTTGAGTTGAGTTGAGTTGCTTTTTATTGCAACATACCGCCACACAAGTACGTAGAAGAACGAGATTGCGCTTCGATTCACAACAGTGCAGCATTAAGACAACAGTGCAACATTTACGACACAACATTTAGGTCATATTGAGGTAACATTATAAAGTGCAGGCATGCATTGTTTTGTTGTAAAAAACAGAAACACATTGAGGTAACAATAAGGTGCAGGCATGCATTGTTTTGTTGTGCAAAAAAACATAAACGGCAGGTGGACACTAGTAGCAGCGTGACTGTTCTCAACAGTGCAACATCTAAGACAACAATTTCACACCAGTTAGGACAGTGCAACATTTACGACGACATTTAGGTCACATTGAGGTAACATTATAGTGCAGTTCAGCCCACGGCGCAGGGCTGGAGGCAGTGTTTATGTTCGTGTTTAATGTCCATTCAGCCTGCCCGACTGTAACTTCTCGAGGTCTCTGCAGGAACTGGTTATGACTATCAATACTACTCAACTATCAATAGTTTTTCAGGAGTAAAGGTTTATATTCAGTGAAGCAGAGCAGTCTGCTGTGGAGATGGAGCACAGCGGTGAACTGCTGTCTGGGAACAGAGAAACCTGGGTTCAGGGCCCAGCTGTGGTGGTTAAAGAAATGTGTTTTTCTTCTTCTGCCATTTCAGATTGTAGGGATCTGTATTATTTCCTGTGTGTCGCCACAGTTCTGGTGTTACACAGATAATAAGAGCTGGCTTTGCACATGAGCAGTTCGGTGTTCAAATCCTGCTTTGAGCAAATTCATCTTTACATTTTTCTAAACAGTTTTCAGAAGGAAAGGTTTATGTGTGAAGGAAAACACACTTCCCTTGCTCTGGATGTGGTACACTATGCTAAAACACTTGGAAGACCTGGGGTCGTACCGATATGAGGAAGACCTCAGCATGAGGAAGACCTGGTGTTGTACCGATATGAGGAAGACCTCAGGAAGAGGAGGCATGTTGGAGCAGGAGGGATTAACTAAAATCTATAATTTTATATATATAAAATTATAATTTTAATAGAGAACTAGAAGATCTGACTTGAAGATAATTGAAATGTTCTGTTTCAACTAAAGAATGGAAAACAAAATAAGCTCTCAATTATTGAGGGTTGAAATACATCAACATTCTAGTTCTCCAACACATCTGCCCCCTAATCCCCCCTGCTCCAACATGCCTGCAGAGCCCCCACTCTATCCTCCCCTCCCCAAACCAGGGGATCCCCTCCCCACTTACCTGCTGCCTGACACCAACTCCTCACCTCCACCACCATCTGGTCCAACCTGGAAATCAGCAACTGTGAACGAGATTTTGCAACGCTTTTTCAGGGACGTCCCTCCAGAGTGGAGGTTTTCTGGTCACGCCATTTTCGTTTGGGATATTTTTCCTTTATTCTTTTGGTTGCGGTGTCACTCACGGGGAATTGTGAACTTTTATTGAATATACCAAGGAGGATGCGAAGAAGTCACGCCAAACTTTGCTGGGTCTAGAGACCGCGCTAGCTGTGAAAGAAACGTTAGATTGGGTGAGTCGTCTACCCCATTTTGCATTTTGGGATTGGGACTCCCTCATCGTAAATAGGCTACCTGCGGCGTCTTTTTGTTTACATGCACATCCATACAGCTACACAATACCAGGCTAGGCTCACCTCAACCTTAAAACAAGTGTTACGAACAAGTTGACGGGTAACAAATAGGGGCTCGCGTCCGGGATCTAGTTTGAGCTGGTTTGTGTTGTGTATCGTGTGACTGAGTATTGTATTTTGTTCGGAATATACTGAGTGATCACGATTGCCGTTTTGCTATAATACATTTCGATGGGAGGTACTGTAAGCAGTTGTAAATAATTCCAGTGTTGAGTGAATATTTTGGCTGTTGGCTATTTTTGTTTGGTTGTGTTCATGTCAGATGTCTGTGGCTCAGTTGGTAGAGCACAGCGTTGGCAACGCTTAGGTTGTGGGTTCAATCCCCACTGGGGCCACATATACTGAAAATGTATGCATTCACTACTGTAAGTCGCTTTGGATAAAAGGGGAGCTGACACCTGTGACTGGTATCAGCTTTAAAAAAGCAGAATTGCGCCAGCTCGCCGATTATGTAAAAGTTTTTCTACCTGCTGGGCTAAAAAAAGGCAGACACCATGGGAAAAACCTCCAGGTTGCAGTAAAACGGAACCGGAGCCATTTGACAGAGACGCGTATCGCTGTGGCGAAAATATAGATGGAGAAAGGGAATATTAGATAATTCCTGAGGTTTATCGGCAACGTTTCCGCACTCTCGAAATTAAACACTAAGAATAAGCGAGGAAAAACGAAACTGCGTTTGATCGTTCAGCAAATAAAATTGTCTGGGATTTTGAGCGCATAAGACCGCTTCTTCTTTTAGAAGAGTTTAAATGTTGTGTTTTGTTGGATATTAAAACTGATTTAAACGAACATAAAATCAACAATCTGAGGAGAGCTTCCGCTATTGCTGGTGACCCACAAATCGAGTTTTGCCCGAGATAAATCCTTAAGCCGTGAATGGACGGAGAAATTCCCCAATTGTCGCTGTGTCTCCTGGAAAACGTTCCGGGCGTGCTATCGCCAGAACCGAATGGCTCCAGACCTTATAAATGCAAGATAAAGAGAATGGAAGTGATGGGGCTTGAACACCAAACATCAGCTTCAGGAGACAGATGTAATTCTCCTGCACCACAGGCCCTTCTGCTCTTTGGCATGTCTAACAGTGAAGGTAAGGCGAGACCTCATATACACAACATAAATAGAAGGGAAGTGCTGGGGCTTGAACCCCAAACATCAGCTTTGGGAGAGGGCGATCATTCACCTACACCACAGTCATCTCCTTGCTGCTCTCTGTCTCTTAGCAAGGTTAAGGTCAGACCTCCTGAACACAAGTAAAATAGAACAGAAAGGCCGGGGATAGAACCCAGTCCTTTCAGGTCGAGGAATAGAGATCATAACCCACGCCACATCATCTCCACACATTAGAATACCTAACAGAAAACTTAAGGTGAGACCTCATAAATACAAGATAAACAAAACAGAAGAAACACAAGATTAAAAAATGGGACTCAAACCCCAAACTTTAATTATGAAAAGCAGCGATCACTCCCCCACACAATGGCCATCTCAGTGCTTTTGTGTGTATCATAGTGAAGTTAAGGTGAGACCTCATAAATGTAAGAGAAACAGAATGGAAAGGCTGGGGATCAAACCCAGTATCTCTGGTTTGGGAGACCGAGAGCATTCTCCCCCACCACGGCCCTCACCACTGTTTTACCTGCAATATCGCTAGAGGCTTGAACCCCTAACTATAGCTTGAGGATACAGTAATCACTCCCCCAAACCACAGCCAGGTCCTCTCTGTTACGTGTCTTAGAGCGAAGTGAATGGCTGTGGAGTAAATTCCTCGACACCAACAACAACTTATTTGTGATTTTATGCAAGGCAGCAGACAAATGGAGAGTAATATTTTGTAAAAGCTGGAAATGGATAACATGAAAATTATGACTATAAAGAGTGACCGATGCTCTAAAGTTTCATGAAGATCAAATCAAAAGATGAATGAAATGCTTTGTGACTGTAAAGACAAGTGTATTATGGACCGAGATCATAGGAGACCCTTTTTGTAACGCTTAGCATGTTTAGCATGTTTAATATAACTAAATGTAAAGTTCTACATGTGGGGAATAAAAACATAGGACAGGATTATTTTATGGGAGGTAGAAAACTAGAATGTGCACGCGTAGAAAAAGACCTAGGAGTACTAGTTGATCAAAGCTTGTCAGGGACTGGTCAATGCGCGGTAGCAGTTAAAAAAGCCAACAGGATGCTGGGATACATAGCCAAGAGTATTGAGTATAAATCGAAGGAGATCATACGCACCCTATACAATGCCCTTGTTAGGCCACACTTGGAATATTGTGTGCAGTTCTGGGGACCGCACTACAAAAAAGATATAGATGCGCTGGAAAAGGTCCAAAGACGGGCAACCAGACTGATTCCAGGCATAAAAGACAAGTGTTATGAGGAAAGGCTAGAGATGCTTGGACTGTTCAAGCTTAGTAAAAGGAGACTTAGGGAGATTTGATTGAAGCTTTTAAATTTATTAAAGGAATTAACAAAGTGAATTACAGGAAATTATTCAAGTTGAGTTCGGTTAGCAGAACGAGGGGGCATAAATGGAAACTGACAATGGGTAAATT
>JAINUG010001580.1:0-20071 GCA_029706075.1 Aldrovandia affinis
ATATATAAAATATATATATAAAGGAAAAATTTGACAAAAAAAAATATATATATATATAAAGGAAATATATATATATATTTTTCAAAAAAATAAAAAAAATTTGACCAAAAAAAAAAAATATATATAAAATATATATATAAAGGAAAAATTTCAAAAAAAAAAATATATATATAATATATATATATAAAGGAAATATATATATTTTTTTTTTTAAATTACAAAAAAATTTGACCCAAAAAAACATATAAAAATATATATATAAAGGAAAAAATATATATATAAAAAAATTACAAAAAAATTTGACCAAAAAATAATATATATAAAATGTATATATAAAGGAAAAATATATATATATATTTAAAAAATGTACTAAAAAATGTGACAAAAAAATAAATATATAAAATATATATATAAAGGAAAATTTGACAAAAAAATAATATATTTATATAAAGGAAAATATATATATATATTTTACAAAAAAATACAAAAAGGAGCAAGTCGGAAACATGCTAACTGGCCATCCATTCAATTCAATGGCAGCGATAGCATCGGCGTGACATTTTGTAATGTAGCGGCGAATCTAGCGGTTTAGTCAGTGTAAAGCATCGCTAGGTATTGGCTTTGACACGCCCCTCATTAACCAGGCCGTTTTCCCGGTCCAAATCGGTTGGAAAAGTAGTTTTAAAACAAGTCGGAAACATGCTAACTGGCTATCCATTCAATTCAATGGCAGCGATAGCATAGGCGTGACATTTTCTAATGTAGCGGCAAATCTAGTGGTTTAGTCAGTGTAAAGCATCGCTAGGTATTGGCTTTGATACTCCCCCTCATTAACCAGGCCGTTTTCCCGGTTTAAATCGGTCAGAAAAGTCGTTTAAAACAAGTCGGAAACATGCTAACTGGCTATCCATTCAATTCAATGGCAGCGATAGCATTGGCGTGACATTTTGTAATGTAGCGGCGAATCTAGCGGTTTAGTCAGTGTAAAGCTTCACTAGGTATTGGCTTTGAAACGCCCCCTCATTAACCAGGCCGTTTTCCCGGTCCAAATCGGTCGGAAAAGTAGTTTAAAACAAGTCGGAAACATGCTAACTGGCTATCCATTCAATTCAATGGCAGCGATAGCATCGGCGTGACATTTTGTAATGTAGCGGCGAATCTAGCGGTTTAGTCAGTGTAAAGCATCACTAGGTATTGGCTTTGACACGCCCCCTCATTAACCAGGCCGTTTTCCCAAAACAAATCGGTCGGAAAAGTAGTTTTAAAACAAGTCGGAACATGCTAACTGGCTATCCATTCAATTCAATGGCAGCGATAGCAGCGACATGACATTTTCTAATGTAGCGGCGAATCTAGCGGTTTAGTCAGTGTAAAGCATCGCTAGGTATTGGCTTTGACACTCCCCTCATTAACCAGGCCGTTTTCCCGGTCCAAATCGGTCGGAAAAGTAGTTTAAAACAAGTCGAAAACATGCTAACTGGCTATCCATTCAATTCAATGGCAGCGATAGCATCGGCGTGACATTTTGTAATGTAGCGGCGAATCTAGCGGTTTAGTCAGTGTAAAGCATTGCTAGGTATTGGCTTTGACACGCCCCTCATTAACCAGGCCGTTTTCCGGTCCAAATCGGTAAAAAAGTCGTTTAAAACAAGTCGGAAACATGCTAACTGGCTATCCATTCAATTCAATGGCAGCGATAGCAGTGGGCGTGACATTTTCTAATGTAGCGGCGAATCTAGCGGTTTAGTCAGTGTAAAGCATCGCTAGGTATTGGCTTTGACATGCCCCCTCATTAAAAATTTGACCAAAAAAAAAAAAAAAAATATATAAAATAAATATATAAAGGAAAAAATATATATATAAAAAAATTGTACAAAAAAAGTGACCAAAAAAAAATATATATATATATATATAGGAAAAAAATAATATATATTAAAACAATTTCCAAAAAATTTGACCAAGAAAAAAATATATATATAAAATATATATATAAAGGAAAAAATATATATATAAAAAAATTACAAAAAAATTTGACCAAAAAAATAATATATAAAATATATATATAAAGGAAAAATATATATATATATATAAAAATTACTAAACAATTTGATAAAAAATATATATAAAATATATATATAAAAAAATATATATATATATTTTAAAAAATGTACAAAAAATGTGACCAAAATAAATAAATATCTAAAATATATATATAAAGGAAAAATGTGACAAAAAAATAATATATATATATAAAGGAAATATATATACATATTTTACAAAAAAATACAAAAAGGAGCAAGTCGGAAACATGCTAACTGGCCATCCATTCAATTCAATGGCAGCGATAGCATCGGTGTGACATTTTGTAATGTAGTGGCGAATCTAGCGGTTTAGTCAGTGTAAAGCATCGCTAGGTATTGGCTTTGACACGCCCCTCATTAACCAGCCGTTTTCCCAGTCCAAATCGGTCGGAAAAGTAGTTTAAAACAAGTCGGAAACATGCTAACTGGCTATCCATTCAATTCAATAGCAGCGATAGCAGCGGCGTGACATTTTCTAATGTAGCGGCGAATCTAGCGGTTTAGTCAGTGTAAAGTATCGCTAGGTATTGGCTTTGACACTCCCCTCATTAACCAGGCCGTTTTCCTGGTCCAAATCGGTCGGAAAAGTCGTTTTAAAACAAGTCGGAAACATGCTAACTGGCTATCCATTCAATTCAATGGCAGCGATAGCATGGGCGTGACATTTTCTAATGTAGCGGCAAATCTAGCGGTTTAGTCAGTGTAAAGCATCGCTAGGTATTGGCTTTGACACTCCCCCTCATTAACCAGGCCGTTTTCCCGGTTTAAATCGGTCGGAAAAGTAGTTTAAAACAAGTCGGAAACATGCTAACTGGCTATCCATTCAATTCAATGGCAGCGATAGCATCGGCGTGACATTTTGTAATGTAGCGGCGAATCTAGCGGTTTAGTCAGTGTAAAGCATCACTAGGTATTGGCTTTGACACGCCCCCTCATTAACCAGGCCGTTTTCCCAAAACAAATCGGTCGGAAAAGTAGTTTAAAACAAGTCGGAAACATGCTAACTGGCTATCCATTCAATTCAATGGCAGCGATAGCAGCGACGTGACATTTTCTAATGTAACGGCGAATCTAGCGGTTTAGTCAGTGTAAAGCATCGCTAGGTATTGGCTTTGACACTCCCCCTCATTAACCAGGCCGTTTTCCCGGTCCAAATCGGTTGGAAAAGTAGTTTAAAACAAAATTTGACAAAAAAAAATATATATATATATAAGGAAATATATATATATATTTTTCAAAAAAATACAAAACAATTTGACCAAAAAAATATATAAAATATATATATAAAGGAAAAAAATATATATATAAAAAAATGACAAAAAAATTTGACCAAAAAATATATATATAAAATATATATATAAAGGAAAAATTTGACAAAAAAATATATATAATATATATATAAAGGAAAATATATATATATATTTTTTTAAATTACAAAAAACATATAAAATATATATAAAGGAAAAAAATATATATATAAAAAAATTACAAAAAAATTTGACCAAAAAAATAATATATATAAAATGTATATGATGTGGAATTTCCTTTAAAAAGAGTTAAAGTTGTTTCTTCGTACCTTTGTTAGTAGAACAATTAATGCAGGCTGAAGTCTTTGTTTCCGTGTTTCAAAATGTATATTTTTAATAGAGTAGAGAACATACTGGGTTTGTCCCTTCAAGTACAGATTGACAAATAACCAAAGATGTAAACAGAATGATGATGCTTTATACTTTGCAATGGATTTCCACACCCCTCCTTCTGATGCCAATCACATACTCAAACAAGATGAGGCCTCAATGACAGGAGATCACACCTGGGGAAGGAGAGGGGAACTGGAGTGGGGGGGAGGCCACCAAATGGCACCATTGTCTTTAGACACATCAGGGGTAAGACACACAAAAAGGGGGTTAGATTGAGTGCAAACTCACATGAGACAGGAGATTACACCTGGGGGAGGGGAGGGGAGCTAAACTGGGGCCAAGGACTGGGGCACCCAAATGGCACCGTTGTCTTAGACACATCAAGGGGGAAGACACACAAAAAGGGGGGTTAGATGTGCAAACTCTCATATGTATTCCAACATTCCCCACTTTTTTTGTTGTAAAGCAAAATAAATTATAATGAAAAAATGTATATATATACATATATATGTTTAAGAAAACAAAACCATATCAAGCAAACAAACACAAAATTAATAAAAGGTAAACTTAAGTTGAAAATGAATGTTCCCCATTTGAACAGTGTAGGCTGGGGCAAAACAGAAATGAGTATTTGGAAATAATGTGATTGATTTAGGGAAGCCAGTTGATCACCTATCCATGTATTCCACTGGCCATTCCGGTTTCAGGAGTTCCTCTGTCTCTTCCTCTCAATCACCTATTCATAGGTCAATGACTGTCTCCATTTGGCCGCACAGATCCTTTGTAATTGTGATATGATTTACCCGTCTGCCTACAGTTCAATATCTTACAGTCCCCCCCTTTGATGCTTGTCTTAACATAGAAGCATCACATATCAGTGGCGATGTTGTCCTGTCTTAGGTTGCTCTTTCAGATCCTGAAGAGTCTTACCCGTCATGGGAGCAACACCTCTTCCACTGGCATGAATATTCTGTGCATCCGAGGCGATGTTATCCTGCCTTAGGTTGTCCTTCTCCTAGCGAAGGATCTTACCCGTCTTTGGATCAACATCTTTACACTGGCATCATGCTGGATACTGTCCGGCTCTGACTGATCTTATCACAATTACAATGGGGTGCTCTTCTGTTCAATCAATCTACCCACTAGGGATTGGGACCGGGAGAGAGTGAGGACCCCTAAACCAAGGTACCAGTTTGACAAGGTCGTTTGTAAATTAGATGTTTTCCCGTTTCAGAATGGAACACATACAATAAATAAGAACACAATGAACCAAGACAAGAATTAAACATACAAATACACTCCTTCCTGTAAGAAAGCATCCGTCTTGAGAATCTGGGTAACGATCCTCTCCTTCAGTTTCAGTTCATTCGTTTTCAATTGTTGTGCATCAATCCAATTTGACACACCCAAACCTGTTCCATATGCTTTACCATCTTTCCACCAGGTCTGAAGTCCAAGCGGGAATCAACCTGCATCTGGGCGTATTGTCCTTGTTTGACACATTGTGTCTTGTTTATGAAGATGACAGGAACATCCCATTTAATAGTGGTTCCCAACCAGAATCTGCTCAAAAATAACAGGAGCATCGTCCTCATTTATTTCTGTAGGAGAGAAAAAGACCAAGTGTGAGTGTATATTCTTATGCAGTTAGTCATGATTCACATTGATATTGGTATTAAGCTCAGCTTTGTTGTACAATTTGCACTGATCACCATGATACCAGAAATACTGTATTGGTCTGCCTCGCTTTTGTATTGCCAATTTCACATTGGTTTCTCCCAGTTTGTCCATAATCTCATATGGACCTTCCCAGTTTGCTTCCCAGCCCCCCCCTTTTAAAAAGTTTTTAAGCATTACTTGATCCCCAATTTGAAAATCCACTCTGTGCGTGGGGGCATAGGCCCTTGCTGAGTAATGATGTGCTGTTCCCATCGTGTTAGCAGCATCTAGAAGCTTACTCTGGAGTGCCTGCTGCACTTGGGTAAGAAACTCATCATGTGAGGCCCTTGTGGTAATGGGAAGAGGAATACCTGAGGGATGTGAAATCTGCATGGGCCTGCCCGTCATAAGCTCGAAAGGGCTGTAACCAGTAGTACGTACCCGTGTTGCCCTAATAGCCATTAGTACGCCGGGAGTGCTGAAACCCAATTTGAAGCAGATTTTGTTAATTTGTCTGCTGCCTCCATTACAGCCTTTTTAAGCCCTTGTTTTATGGTGCGATTAAACGTTCCACCATACCACTAGATTGTGGGCGATAGGGAATGTGGAAATGCCTTTCCACCCCTAAGAAAGTGCAAAGGTGCATCATTATTTCTGAAATAAATGGTGCCCCATTGTCACTTTCCAGTCGTTTGGAAATCCCCATCGCGAGAACACCTGTTCCCACAAGACCCGAGCTGTGGTAGCAGCATCACTCCTCCTGGTAGGGAATGCCTCTACCCAGCGAGTGAACATGTCCACTACCACTAGGAGGAACCGATATCCTCCTTTTGCTGTAGGTAGCGGACCTGTGTAATCAATTTGAAGGGTTTCCCATGGGCCATCATTCAAGTGGGAGGTACCCATGGGAACCTTGCGATGTGTAGGTGCAGGATTCATCTGAGCGCATACAAGACAGAGTGCCAGGTGATGAGCTACATCTGCTTTTATACTGGGCCACCAGTAGCAATTCTGCAATAAATCCAGTACTTTTGCTTGTGATGCATGACCTGCCGTTTGGTGCATGAATAATACTAGCTCCTTGAAGCATAGATGGTGTTACCCAAACGAGCTGTGGGTTATTGTGGTACAAAATATCATCAAATATGATCAGATCTGGTGTGTGCCGTGTGTATGGTTCTGGAAGTTGTTGTTGCTGCCGAATGGCACTTATAACTTCTCCGATTTCTTTGTCTGTTGCCTGGCATTCTCGTAGATTGAGTGCAATAGGTTGTGACCGTTTAACAGGTTCAACAGTGCGAGTGGGAGGCAGGTAGTGCCATGGAATGCCTGAAACAGCAGCTGCTTTTGCAATCAGATCAACTTTGTTATTATTGTCCCCTTCAGTTGTGGAGCCATGTTTTGATGGGCTTTAACCTTACAAATGGCCACCATACCCCTCTCTCTCTCATGTGCTAGATCCCAAATCTGTTGTAACTCATTGTGGTAAGTCAATGATTTTCCTTCAGCTGTACAGAAGCCTCTTTTCTGCCAAACAGGAAGGTATTCAGTGAGAGAGTTGCAAACAAAAGCACTGTCTGAGAAAATAGTAATTCGTCCCATGAATTCCTGTAATGCTGCAATGACTGCAATAACTTCTGCTTTTTGTGCTGAATCAGTAGGTTTACATTTGATCAACCCCTCCTTTCCCAACTGGGGTGCCCAACATGCAGCTCCAGTATAGTACTGTCCCGTTTGGTAATAACGAGAGCCGTCTACAAACACAGCAGTGGAATCTGCTAGTGGTGTTGTACGAATGGGCCCCTCTGTTACCTGCTGTTGTATTGCTGTACAATGGTGTGACTCCCCTCATAGTCTAACATATTGGCCAACTGATAGCTTATGGAATGCTTAACCTGTATGTTTTTATGTTGCAGTTCTGTAACCCATCGCCCCCACCGCAGAGCTGATACTCCTTTCACTTGCCCTTTTATTAGCAATGCAACTGGAGTGTGTGGCGTGTGTAGAATGAGTGGATTGAAACCACAGATGTATTCAGTGTGTGTGACTATCCAGTGTACTCCCAGTATCTGCTTTGTGCACTGATCAAATGATCTTTCAACAGGTGTAAGTACCCGTGAGAAGTACCCAATTGGGATATGTTTGCTATGAACTTCTTGCATAAAGCACCGCTTTGATGCTAGCAGCTGAGACAACTACCTCAATGATGAAGGGTTGTGTGTGATCTGGACTGCGTAAAGCGGGCGCCGAAGTAAGGGCATTTTTAAACCTATAAAGGCAATTTGTGATGCAGTATCCCATTCTAACAAATCATTCTTTCCTGGGTTGTCTTTTAAATGTTTGTAGAGTGGAGCAGCTAATTCGCTGTAGCCTTCTATGAAGTCACGGCAAAACCCAACAATTCCCAGGAAAGAGCGCAGTGCTGTGACAGTGTATGGGCGTGGTAATGCTTGTACAAGTTGTACTTTAGCTGGATCAGGAATCCGTCCTCCTGTTTGTATTTTTACTCTAGAAAACAAACAGACTGTTTCATTAGTATTGCCTTTTTGGGTTAAGTTTTAACCCTGCTTCTTTTAAGAGGGCGAGGACCTCGTCCAGCAGCTCATAATGTTCTTCCACGGTATCTGTTTGAAGCAAGATGTCATCAACATATTGAACAACATTGTGTGGTTGTGAGCAGCCCTGTAAAATGTTAGCCATACATTGGTGAAACAAAGTAGGTGAGTTGTGGAAACCTTGGGGTAAGCCTACCCAAGTATATTGCGTGTCCCTAAAGAGAAAGCAAATTTGTATTGGCTATCCTCATGTACTGGAATGCTCCAAAAGCCATTCGATACATCGAGGGTAGAATAGACCTTTGCGGAGCCTCGCAATTGGGACATCATGTCAGGGTTGCTTGCTACCAATGGTGTAGCACAGGCGTATGCTTATTCAATTGCCTGTAATCAATAGTTAGCCTCCACGAGCCATCTGGTTTCTTAACTGGCCACACGGGGGCGTTGCATGTTGAAATGCATTCTCTTATCACACCTTGCTGCAAAAGAGATTTTATTGTTACTTGCACAGCTGTCTCTGCCTCCTTGGGATAGGGGTACTGTTTCTGTGGGGGCGGGTCCATCCCTCTGACAGCAACCTGCATGTTAAAGACTCGCCCACAGTCATGCTTATGTGTAGCCCACACCCCTTTGTGTTTGTCAATTATATCAGCAAGTGCTGAGTCTGGCGTTTGCAGTAACTGGACTACATCATAACTGATAGGGTTTTTAACTGTATGAACAGAATGCGTATCAGCGATGACCATAGGTACCTTGGATCCCTGTGGATCTATTGGACCTTGCCAAAGAACATTGTTAGCTAAATCAATAACTAAGTGTGCTTTTGCTATTGCATCTGAACCCAGAATACTCCTTCGTGTGTTTTTACCATACACAATGGTACATCAAAAGATATCTCGCCTATCTGTAATGTCTGTGGAGTTGAAATTTTAGCTGGTAAGGCATTACCTCCTACTCCCATTAATTGAACAGTTTTACCACTCTGGGGAAATTAGTTCGGTGAGTTAATGTGCAAGCTGCTCCTGTGTCAATCAAAAATGTGTCTTGATAGCCTCCAACCAAAACCTTAACACAGGGGCGGCCTTCCTGATCTATTTGCAAATCACTCACCGCTGAAACAGAGGCTTGACACCTTCATTGTGAGGTTGGACTGTGAAAGGAATTGCTAGAGCCTTTGTGGGTGCTCTGGTCACCATGTGAGATAGCCTTAAGCATAGACATTAACTCTGTATATGTAGGTACATTCTGAGTGCTTTCAGTCTGTGCTTGTACTGTCTGTAGTGCAACTGACTGTTTTGGTCCTTTTCCTTCCATCCCCCCTCCTTTCGACCAACATCGTCGCTTGGAGTGTCCAACACGCTTGCAATTGGCACACACACGGGGGTTCCTACACTCACTCTGAATGTGTCCTGGCTTTCCACAATTAAAACACTCAAATGCAACCTGTCCCTCGTTAGATGCTAACAGAGCAATCCTTTTCTTAGAGCTCTGCTTGGGGAAGAATTTAGTTCAGACTCATTCCATGCTGTTAAACATTCCTGAATCTCTCTCCTATGTGTTGTCTGATGGGCTGTGCGCTCAATTCCCTATTCAATTGTAGCAGTAAATGTTGGCAGGTTGGAGAGACGCGATCTTTGTATTTACTAACGACCAAACTCCAGAACATAGGATCGTCACCTGTCAATAGTACCCTGGTCCCTCCACCTCTGTTTCTATTATACACTCCTATAAACGTTCTGAGGAAATCGGTAGGGTGCTGCCCTTCATTAGGCATGGATTCAAGAATCTTATTCATATCTGCCATAACGCGATACCCTACCGCCTCACTCATTAGCCTTAACCTGGTGTCATGGTTGGGAAAACAACGGGATTTCCATGGCCCTGCACGAATTCTAAAGGAATTGTTACTGATGTAGGAAGCACAGACTGTAATAGTTTACAACAATCCCTGTCCGTTAATGAGTGCATTCTCTGTAGCGCCTCCACCTTATCAACAACTGCAGTCGGGTCCTCAACCCCGTCCCATTTCGGTAGCTGCTGTTGTAGTGTGGCCAGTTCTGACAGAGTGAGGTCGCGTTCAGCCTGTTGATCCTCATATGCATACGTGATGGCCCCATTAACAGGATTATGTGTTCAAGCATGCGAACCCTGCGTGTAACTACCGGTGCTATTTTGGCATGTTTATCTGTCTGCGATCTACTACTTCTAGACGCCCTTCGGACATTAGATCGAAGTGAATCGGCTACAGATTTAGTACATTCCGCCCTAGTAGCATGCAATTCTTGCTCCTCATCTGAACTTCCGTTACCACTCCCATCCTCAACACCACCTAACCAAGGAGCCGCAGAATTTGTTTGTCTGACTTCCCATTCATCATCATTTGAACTGTATTCTGACTCGCTCTGGTCATTTAACTGTCCTAAACCTAAGCGCTACTCGTACCGTTTCATTACTGTATTTTTAATTTTCTGCCTTGTCATTTTTCTTTGACCTGTCTCAACTTCTGTACAATGGCCCTATCCTCATTTTTACCAGACACATCCCATAACTCTTTATATGCTATCTGCGCATCGCGCAGTTGTTTCTGTGTTTGACGCAATTCCGTAACCGTGGAACTCAATTTATCCCTTAAATGACTGATCTCCTTTCTAAATTCTAAGTGAGTTGTAGCATGTACCATTCGCTCTGCTACAGATGCTTCTACCTCCTTTGAATTTACACTAAGTTTATTCTCCAAACTTTCAATGTCACATTTTAATTTGGGAACTTCCACCACTTTATCTTTTAATGACTTTATTGTTTGGGCCATAGCCATCACACAATTAGCCTGTCTCCTTTTCTTATTTTTCTCCGTTTCATTACGAGCTTCACAAGCAGTTAGGAGGTACTGAAAAACATCCGCTTTTTCTGGTACATTAAATGGACCCTCCTTGCAATGTTTAGCCAACCAGCTAGCGGCCCACAGTTTCCAACAATTCACTGCCATTCTTAAACCCTGATACAATGGACAAACACACTTTTGGTACTTGAAATTTTTGCCCAAGGTCTGTGTAATTTTATACAAGCCCCTACTGAGAACACTGTACACTTGTACAATCAATTCTAGTCACTTGTATTTTAAAACACTACACAATTTTCGTAAGTACTTCTCTACAATATTACGCACATTAATATGTTATACTCACAAATGTCGTGGTCCGTTTTCCGTGCCTTCAAGTCCGTTTCTTTACTTCGGGTTGATAACTGGATCGGCCGCAGGCTCTGGATTCTGTCCTTCTCAAACGCGCATCAATGCTCAGAGTTCAAAAGTTGAGTTTCCCAGCCTTCGCTATTACAATTTGCAGCGTACTCCGGTTTCAACCTCCCCGGTTTTGTTAAAAACGCAACGAAACGACGGTCCTGGGCTGGCTCGCCAAATGATGTGGAATTTCCTTTAAAAGAGTTAAAGTTGTTTCTTCGTACCTTTGTTAGTAGAACAATTAATGCAGGCTGAAGTCTTTGTTTCCGTGTTTCAAAATGTATATTTTTAATAGAGTAGAGAACATACTGGGTTTGTCCCTTCAAGTACAGATTGACAAATAACCAAAGATGTAAACAGAATGATGATGCTTTATACTTTGCAATGGATTTCCCACACCCCTCCTTCTGATGCCAATCACATACTCAAACAAGATGAGGCCTCAATGACAGGAGATCACACCTGGGGAAGGAGAGGGGAACTGGAGTGGGGGAGGCCACCAAATGGCACCATTGTCTTTAGACACATCAGGGGTAAGACACACAAAAAGGGGTTAGATTGAGTGCAAACTCACATGAGACAGGAGATTACACCTGGGGGAGGGGAGGGAGCTAAACTGGGGCCAAGGACTGGGGCACCCAAATGGCACCGTTGTCTTAGACACATCAAGGGGAAGACACACAAAAAGGGGGTTAGATGTGCAAACTCTCATATGTATTCCAACAGGAATGTATTCCATATATAAAGGAAAATATATATATATATTTAAAAAAATGTACTAAAAAATGTGACTAAAAAAATAAATATATAAAATATATATATAAAGGAAAAATTTTACAAAAAAATAATATATTTATATAAAGGAAATATATATATATATTTAAAAAAAAAAAAAAAAAAGGAGCAAGTCGGAAACATGCTAACTGGCCATCCATTCAATTCAATGGCAGCGATAGCATCGGCGTGACATTTTGTAATGTAGCGGCGAATCTAGCGGTTTAGTCAGTGTAAAGCATCGCTAGGTATTGGCTTTGACATGCCCCTCATTAACCAGGCCGTTTTCCCGGTCCAAATCGGTTGGAAAAGTAGTTTAAAACAAGTCGGAAACATGCGAACTGGCTATCCATTCAATTCAATGGCAGCGATAGCAGCGGCGTGACATTTTCTAATGTAGCGGCAAATCTAGTGGTTTAGTCAGTGTAAAGCATCGCTAGGTATTGGCTTTGATACGCCCCCTCATTAACCAGGCCGTTTTCCCGGTCCAAATCGGTCAGAAAAGTCGTTTAAAACAAGTCGGAAACATGCTAACTGGCTATCCATTCAATTCAATGGCAGCGATAGCAGCGGAGTGACATTTTCTAATGTAGCGGCGAATCTAGCGGTTTAGTCAGTGTAAAGCATCGCTAGGTATTGGCTTTGACATGCCCCCTCATTAAAATTTGACCAAAAAAAAATATATATAAAATAAATATATAAAGGAAAAAATATATATAAAAAAATTGTACAAAAAAAGTGACCAAAAAAATATATATATATATAAAGGAAAAATAATATATATTAAAAAATTACAAAAAAATTTGACCAAAAAAAATAATATATATAAAATATATATATAAAGGAAAAATATATATATATATATATAAAAAAATTACTAAACAATTTGATAAAAAATATATATAAAATATATATATAAAGGAAAAATATATATATATATATTTAAAAAAATGTACTAAAAAAATGTGACCAAAATAAATAAATATCTAAAATATATATATAAAGGAAAAATGTGACAAAAAAAAATATATATATATAAAGGAAATATATATACATATTTTACAAAAAATACAAAAAGGAGCAAGTCGGAAACATGCTAACTGGCCATCCATTCAATTCAATGGCAGCGATAGCATCGGCGTGACATTTTGTAATGTAGCGGCGAATCTAGCGGTTTAGTCAGTGTAAAGCATCGCTAGGTATTGGCTTTGACACGCCCCCTCATTAACCAGGCCGTTTTCCCGGTCCAAATCGGTCGGAAAAGTAGTTTAAAACAAGTCGGAAACATGCTAACTGGCTATCCATTCAATTCAATGGCAGCGATAGCAGCGGCGTGACATTTTCTAATGTAGCGGCGAATCTAGCGGTTTAGTCAGTGTAAAGCATCGCTAGGTATTGGCTTTGACACTCCCCCTCATTAACCAGGCCGTTTTCCCGGTCCAAATCGGTCGGAAAAGTAGTTTAAAACAAGTCGGAAACATGCTAACTGGCTATCCATTCAATTCAATGGCAGCGATAGCATCGGCGTGACATTTTGTAATGTAGCGGCGAATCTAGCGGTTTAGTCAGTGTAAAGCATCGCTAGGTATTGGCTTTGACACGCCCCTCATTAACCAGGCCGTTTTCCCGGTCCAAATCGGTCGGAAAAGTTGTTTAAAACAAGTCGGAAACATGCTAACTGGCTATCCATTCAATTCAATGGCAGCGATAGCATCGGCGTGACATTTTCTAATGTAGCGGCGAATCTAGCGGTTTAGTCAGTGTAAAGTATCACTAGGTATTGGCTTTGACACTCCCCTCATTAACCAGGCCGTTTTCCTGGTCCAAATCGGTCGGAAAAGTCGTTTAAAACAAGTCGGAAACATGCTAACTGGCTATCCATTCAATTCAATGGCAGCGATAGCATAGGCGTGACATTTTCTAATGTAGCGGCAAATCTAGCGGTTTAGTCAGTGTAAAGCATCGCTAGGTATTGGCTTTGACTCCCCTCATTAACCAGGCCGTTTTCCCGGTCCAAATCGGTCGGAAAAGTAGTTTAAAACAAGTCGGAAACATGCTAACTGGCCATCCATTCAATTCAATGGCAGCGATCGGCGTGACATTTTCTAATGTAGCGGCAAATCTAGCGGTTTAGTCAGTGTAAAGCATCGCTAGGTATTGGCTTTGACACGCCCCCTCATTAACCAGGCCGTTTTCCCGGTCCAAATCGGTCGGAAAAGTAGTTTAAAACAAGTCGGAAACATGCTAACTGGCTATCCATTCAATTCAATGGCAGCGATAGCATCGGCGTGACATTTTGTAATGTAGCGGCGAATCTAGCGGTTTAGTCAGTGTAAAGCATCGCTAGGTATTGGCTTTGACATGCCCCTCATTAACCAGGCCGTTTTCCCGGTCCAAATCGGTCTGAAAAGTCGTTTAAAACAAGTCGGAAACATGCTAACTGGCTATCCATTCAATTCAATGGCAGCGATAGCATTGGCGTGACATTTTGTAATGTAGCGGCGAATCTAGCGGTTTAGTCAGTGTAAAGCATCGCTAGGTATTGGCTTTGACACGCCCCCTCATTAACCAGGCCGTTTTCCCGGTCCAAATCGGTCGGAAAAGTCGTTTAAAACAAGTCGGAAAAATGCTAACTGGCTATCCATTCAATTCAATGGCAGCGATAGCAGCGGCGTGACATTTTCTAATGTAGCGGCGAATCTAGCGGTTTAGTCAGTGTAAAGCATCGCTAGGTATTGGCTTTGACATGCCCCCTCATTAAAATTTGACCAAAAAAAATATATAAAATATATATATAAAGAAAAAAATATATATATAAAAAAATTACAAAACAAGTGACCAAAAAAAAAAATATATATATATATATAAAGGAAAAAATAAATATATAAAAAAATTACCAAAAATTTGACCAAGAAAAAAAAAGAATATATATAAAATATATATATAAAGGAAAAAATATATATAAAAAAATAACAAAAAATTTGACAAAAAAATAATATATATAAAATATATATATAAAGGAAAAAATATATATATAAAAAAATTACTAAAAAATTTTACAAAAAATATATAAAATATATATATAAAGGAAAAATATATATATATATTTTAAAAAAATGTACTAAAAAAATGTGACAAAAAAAAAAATATATAAAATATATATATAAAGGAAAAATTTGACAAAAAAAAAATATATATATATATAAAGGAAATATATATATATATTTTACAAAAAATACAAAACAATTTGACCCCAAAAAATATATAAATATATATATAAAGGAAAAAATATATATATAAAAAAATTACAAAAAAAATTTGACAAAAAAAAAAATATATATAAAATATATATATAAAGGAAAAATTTGACCAAAAAAAATATAAAAATATATATATAAAAAATATATATAAATTTCTTTTAAATTTGACAAAAAAATTGACCCAAAAAAGCATAAAATATATATATAAAGGAAAAATATATATATAAAAATTTACAAAAAATTTACAAAAATATATATAAAATATATATATAAAGGAAAAATATAAATATATTTAAAAAAATGTATAAAAAAAAATGTGACAAAAAATAAAAAATATAAAATATATATATAAAAAAAATTTGACAAAAAAAAAATATATATATATTTAAAAAAATACAAAAAGGAGCAAGTCGGAAACATGCTAACTGGCCATCCATTCAATTCAATGGCAGCGATAGCATCGGCGTGACATTTTGTAATGTAGCGGCGAATCTAGCGGTTTAGTCAGTGTAAAGCATCGCTAGGTATTGGCTTTGACACGCCCCTCATTAACCAGGCCGTTTTCCCGGTCCAAATCGGTCGGAAAAGTAGTTTAAAACAAGTCGGAAACATGCTAACTGGCTATCCATTCAATTCATTTTTACATTTACATTTTACATTTATTGTTTTAAACGACTTTTCCGACCGATTTGGACCGGGAAAACGGCCTGGTTAATTCAATGGCAGCGATAGCATCGGCGTGACATTTTGTAATGTAGCGGCGAATCTAGCGGTTTAGTCAGTGTAAAGCATCGCTAGGTATTGGCTTTGACACGCCCCCTCATTAACCAGGCCGTTTTCCCGGTCCAAATCGGTCGGAAAAGTCGTTTAAAACAAGTCGGAAACATGCTAACTGGCTATCCATTCAATTCAATGGCAGCGATAGCAGCTGCGTGACATTTTCTAATGTAGCGGCGAATCTAGCGGTTTAGTCAGTGTAAAGCATCGCTAGGTATTGGCTTTGACATGCCCCCTCATTAACCAGGCCGTTTTCCCGGTCCAAATCGGTCGGAAAAGTAGTTTAAAACAAGTCGGAAACATGCTAAATGGCTATCCATTCAATTCAATGGCAGCGATAGCATCGGCGTCACATTTTGTAATGTAGCGGCGAATCTAGCGGTTTAGTCAGTGTAAAGCATCACTAGGTATTGGCTTTGACACGCCCCCTCATTAACCAGGCCGTTTTCCCAAAACAAATCGGTCGGAAAAGTAGTTTAAAACAAGTCGGAAACATGCTAACTGGCTATCCATTCAATTCAATGGCAGCGATAGCAGCGACTTGACATTTTCTAATGTAGCGGCGAATCTAGCGGTTTAGTCAGTGTAAAGCATCGCTAGGTATTGGCTTTGACATGCCCCCTCATTAAAATTTGACCAAAAAAAAAATATATATAAAATAAATATATAAAGGAAAAAAATATATATATAAAAAAATTGTACAAAAAAAGTGAAAAAAAAAAATATATATATATATATAAAGGAAAAAATAATATATATTAAAAAAATTACAAAAAAATTTGACCCAAAAAAAATAATATATATAAAATATATATATAAAGGAAAAAAAAAAATATATATATATAAAAAAATTAATAAACAATTTGACAAAAAATATATATAAAATATATATATAAAGGAAAAAAAAAATATATATATATATTTAAAAAAATGTACTAAAAAATGTGACCAAAATAAATAAATATATAAAATATATATATAAAGGAAAAATTTGACAAAAAAAAAAAAATATATATATATAAAGGAAATATATATACATATTTTACAAAAAAAAATACAAAAAGGAGCAAGTCGGAAACATGCTAACTGGCCATCCATTCAATTCAATGGCAGCGATAGCATCGGCGTGACATTTTGTAATGTAGCGGCGAATCTAGCGGTTTAGTCAGTGTAAAGCATCGCTAGGTATTGGCTTTGACACGCCCCTCATTAACCAGGCCGTTTTCCCGGTCCAAATCGGTCGGAAAAGTAGTTTAAAACAAGTCGGAAACATGCTAACTGGCTATCCATTCAATTCAATAGCAGCGATAGCAGCTGCGTGACATTTTCTAATGTAGCGGCGAATCTAGCGGTTTAGTCAGTGTAAAGCATCGCTAGGTATTGGCTTTGACATGCCCCCTCATTAACCAGGCCGTTTTCCGGTCCAAATCGGTCTGAAAAGTCGTTTAAAACAAGTCGGAAACATGCTAACTGGCTATCCATTCAATTCAATGGCAGCGATAGCAGCGGCGTGACATTTTCTAATGTAGCGGCGAATCTAGCGGTTTAGTCAGTGTAAAGCATCGCTAGGTATTGGCTTTGACACTCCCCCTCATTAACCAGGCCGTTTTCCGGTCCAAATCGGTCGGAAAAGTAGTTTAAAACAAGTGGGAAACATGCTAACTGGCTATCCATTCAATTCAATGGCAGCGATAGCATAGGCGTGACATTTTTCTAATGTAGCGTCAAATCTAGCGGTTTAGTCAGTGTAAAGCATCGCTAGGTATTGGCTTTGACACGCCCCCTCATTAACCAGGCCGTTTTCCCGGTCCAAATCGGTCGGAAAAGTAGTTGAAAACAAGTCGGAAACATGCTAACTGGCTATCCATTCAATTCAATGGCAGCGATAGCATCGGCGTGACATTTTGTAATGTAGCGGCGAATCTAGCGGTTTAGTCAGTGTAAAGCATCGCTAGGTATTGGCTTTGACATGCCCCCTCATTAAAATTTGACCAAAAAAAAAAAAAAAAAAAATATATATATAAAATAAATTACAAAAAAAAATTTGACCAAGAAAAAAAAATATATATATAAAATATATATATAAAGGAAAAAAATATATATATAAAAAAAAATTACAAAAAAATTTGAAAATAACAAAAAAATAATATATATAAAATATATATATAAAGGAAAAAATATATATATAAAAAAATTACTAAAAATTTGACAAAAAAATATATATAAAATATATATATAAAGGAAAAAATATATATATATTTAAAAAAATGTACTAAAAAAATGTGACCAAAAAAATAAATATATAAAATATATATATAAAGGAAAAATTTGACAAAAAAAAAATATATATATATATAAAGGAAATATATATATATATTTTACAAAAAAATACAAAACAATTTGACCCCAAAATATATAAAATATATATATAAAGGAAAAAATATATATATAAAAAAATTACAAAAAAATTTGACCAAAAAAAATATATATAAAATATATATATAAAGGAAAAATTTTGACAAAAAAAAATATATATAATATATATATATAAAGGAAAATATATATATATTTTTTTTAAAAATTACAAAAAAATTTGACCCAAAAAAACATAAAATATATATATAAAGGAAAAAAATATATATATAAAAAAATTACAAAAAAATTTGACCAAAAAAATAATATATATAAAATATATATATAAAGGAAAAATATATATATATATTTAAAAAAATGTACTAAAAAATGTGACCAAAAAAAAAAATATATAAAATATATATATAAAGGAAAAATTTGACAAAAAATAATATAAAAAAAAAATATATATATATATTTTACAAAAAAATACAAAAAGGAGCAAGTCGGAAACATGCTAACTGGCTATCCATTCAATTCAATGGCAGCGATAGCATTGGCGTGACATTTTGTAATGTAGCGGCAAATCTAGCGGTTTAGTCAGTGTAAAGCATCGCTAGGTATTGGCTTTGACACGCCCCCTCATTAACCAGGCCGTTTTCCGGTCCAAATCGGTCGGAAAAAGTAGTTTAAAACAAGTCGGAAACATGCTAACTGGCTATCCATTCCATTCATTTAATTTTCATTTATGGCAGCGATTAATTCAATGGCAGCGGCGTGACATTTTGTAATGTAGCGGCGAATCTAGCGGTTTAGTCAGTGTAAAGCATCGCTAGGTATTGGCTTTGACACGCCCCCTCATTAACCAGGCCGTTTTCCAAAACAAATCGGTCGGAAAAGTAGTTTAAAACAAGTCGGAAACATGCTAACTGGCTATCCATTCAATTCAATGGCAGCGATAGCAGCGGCGTGACATTTTCTAATGTAGCGGCGAATCTAGCGGTTTAGTCAGTGTAAAGCATCGCTAGGTATTGGCTTTGACACTCCCCTCATTAACCAGGCCGTTTTCCTGGTCCAAATCGGTCGGAAAAGTAGTTTAAAACAAGTCGGAAACATGCTAACTGGCTATCCATTCAATTCAATGGCAGCGATAGCATAGGCGTGACATTTTCTAATGTAGCGGCAAATCTAGCGGTTTAGTCAGTGTAAAGCATCACTAGGTATTGGCTTTGACACTCCCCTCATTAACCAGGCCGTTTTCCCGGTTTAAATCGGTCGGAAAAAGTAGTTTAAAACAAGTCGGAAACATGCTAACTGGCTATCCATTCAATTCAATGGCAGCGATAGCATCGATAGCATCGGCGTGACATTTTCTAATGTAGCGGTGAATCTAGCGGTTTAGTCAGTGTAAAGCATCACTAGGTATTGGCTTTGACACGCCCCCTCATTAACCAGGCCGTTTTCCCGGTTTAAATCGGTCAGAAAAGTTGTTTAAAACAAGTCGGAAACATGCTAACTGGCTATCCATTCAATTCAATGGCAGCGATAGCATAGGCGTGACATTTTCTAATGTAGCGTCAAATCTAGCGGTTTAGTCAGTGTAAAGCATCGCTAGGTATTGGCTTTGACATGCCCCCTCATTAACCAGGCCGTTTTCCGGTTTAAATCGGTCAGAAAAGTCGTTTAAAACAAGTCGGAAACATGCTAACTGGCTATCCATTCAATTCAATGGCAG